>JAINUT010002235.1:0-99016 GCA_020205555.1 Panax stipuleanatus
TTCTCCCCCTTTCAAGTTCAAACAAACTCATGAAAACCTAATTCATCAAAATTCCCCAAATCAAACTAGCTCAAACTAAAAAAAAGCAGCTGAAATTAAATCAAAATGGCGCAAGCAGCAAGATTAAACCTCCGAATGCAGAAGGAGCTGAAACTCCTACTCACCGATCCACCTCCCGGCGCTTCCTTCCCTCACCTCTCCGCCGATTCCGACCTTTCCGCTTTCTCTCTCTCCAATATCCTCGCTCGTAAGCACATTATATATATATATATATGTATCTGTCTATAAAATTATTATATACATATTTGACATTTCCCCCATTTCTATATAATCAACAGAAATTGAAGGTCCTGAGGATACTGTTTATGCTAAGGGAATTTTCAAAATCAAGATACAAATACCTGATAGGTATATTGTATGCTCTCAATTTTACATTTTTGGGATTTATATATATATTTTGGCTTGTGTGTGAAATGTAAGTTTTTTTTAATAGATGAATTGAGGGATTTCATTTTTTCTATGGGGTTGCAGGTATCCATTTCAGCCTCCAATAGTGACTTTTGCAACTCCTATTTATCATCCGAATATCGATAATGGAGGCCGGATTTGTTTAGACATTCTCAATCTTCCGCCCAAGGTTAATTTCTTGACTTGTCAGTGTTATGCATGGTTGTTTTTGATTGTTTTCGTTGCTACTGTTTTTGAGTTAACTGTACTTGGAAAAGCCTTTAAATTGATTTTTCTTTACTGTGAGGTGTGTGAAGAGGTTCTGAATTTCTTTTTATTTAATGAGCACAATAGAATGACCTAGATGCTGATAGTCTTATTTAGACCTCTTTTCACAATTTCAACCTGAAAACAATAATTTTCTGTTAAACTGCCATGAGTTAAGATATTTTAACTAAAATAGCATGCTGTCATGAAAGAAAGCTATTTTCATTATGATATAAACTTGTGAAATGAAAGAGAGAAACTTTTTCTTATTTCTCAAAATCTTCTTATAGAAGAGAATACAAGCACAAAATAGCCTAATCAGTTACAGAAGGAAACATAATTAAGTGGCCTAACTACTTCCTATTTTACAGTAATGTCAATCACCTAATTACAGCTAATATTCACAGCTATCACCTAATTACAGCTAACATTTACAGCTAATATATCTCCTAATATCTGGAAGTAATATAGCCAAATCTTCCTTTTTCAACACTCCCACTCAAGTTGGTTTGAAGATATCTTCTAACTTGTCAAACTGTCTTGTAGGACGTCCCTTGTACGCACATCTACAACTTGTTCTGTACTATGAACGTATGGCATGCAGAGAATTCTATTTCAATTTTTCCTTGATAAAATGTTTGTCAACCTCCACATGTTTGTTCTGTCATGAAGCACTGGATTGCGAGCAATTGAAATAGCAACTTTATTATCACAATTACCTTCATGGGCACATGTTTAGGTATCTTCAATTCTTCCCATAGTCTCTTAATCCAGAACAGCTCACGAATCAATGTGCAATGATCTGAACTCAGCGTTTGCACGGCTTCTTGCTACTACATTCTACTTCTACTCCTTCAGGTGACAAGATTACCTCCGACAAACGTGCAGTAGCAAGTAGTTTGACCGTTATCAACAATACTTCCAGCCCAATCACATTAGTGTAGGCTTCACTTGTAGATGCCCACAGTTTTTGAACACAAACCTCTTCCAGGGGTTCCCTTTCTGTGTCTAAGAATTCTATTGACTGCATCAAAGTGTTCTTGTCCAGGTGCATGCAATAAACTGACCGCAAAGGCTATATTGGTAATGTATGTGATAAGTAAATTAGTCTTCCAATAAGTCTTTGATATTGCTCTTTATTAAGAACATCTTCTGCTCTAGAAGGTTGTAGTTTCAGATTGGCGCTCAATAGGTGTCTCGGCTGGTTTACATCCAAGTAAACCTGTTCTCATTTAGTAAATCAAGAACGTATTTTTGTTGATTCACAAATATATCTTCTTTGGATCTAGCAAACTCCATGTAAGAAAGTATTTTAAAGCGCCCAAATCCTTGATTTCAAAGTCAGTTGCAAGTCTTCTTTTTAGTCTCTTCAATTCTTTATCATCCTCACCTGTCAAGACTATATCATCCACATAAACAATTGAAATTGCTACCTTGCCATTTTTACCATATTTGTAGAACATGTTATGGTTAGCTTGACTTTGACAGTAGCCACAGTTCTTCACAGCTCTCCCAATCTCTCAAACCATGCTCTAGGAGACTGTTTGAGGCCATATAACGATTTTTTTTAGCTTGCAGACTTTGTTCGATCCTAGTTTTCCTTCAAATCCAGGTGGCAAATTCATAAAGACTTCTTCCCTCCAGATCTCCATTCAAAAAAGCATTTTTAACATCCAACTGGTGTAATGTCCAGTTATAATTAACAACTAAAAATTACAAAATTCTGATTGAGTTTATCTTGGCTACTGGAGCAAAGGTCTCTTGATAATCAATTCTGTAAGTCTGGGTAAACCCTTTTGCTACAAGTCTCGCCTTATCCCTCTCTATGCTTTTATCAGCTTTACATTTCACAGTAAAGACTCACTTGCAACCTACTGTCTTTTTCTCTCTAGGCAAATCAACCAACTCTCAAGTACCACTTTTGTTAAGAGCATTCATCTCCTCCATCGCTGTTAATTTCCAATTCGGATCATCAAGAGCTTCCTGAATGTTTCTCGGGACAAACAAGTGTAAAATTTTTGAAGTAAATTCCCTATGTATGTGAGAACTTTTCATGAGAGATAGTTGACAATAAGATATTTGGATTTTGTGTAAGTTCGGGTTCCTTTCCTAACAGTTATAGGGACGTCAAGATCTGATGATTCTTGAATAGGAGAAATAATAGAAGGAAAAAAACTACCTGTGATATCTTGAGATCCAATTCCCAAATGTTGAGATTGATCATTTCCAAGATGAATAGGTTGGCTTTTACCTTGTTTATGAAACCTTTTTCGAAATAAACTTGAGGCTCATTATTGTTAGGTTTGTTTATGCCAGGTTGTAGTGATTCTTCCCCTGTTTCAGATACAGTAATACTTGGCACTACAAGCTTATGATTTTCTTCATTTTTTCATTTTCATTAAAGTGTTCCTGACTTTGTTTTCCTGAATAACAGTAGGGTAAAAAGTATAAGGTGTGTTTTAAAATCACTTTAGGTAAAGGAGTTGGAGATAAATCCCAAAAACTGTCTTCCTCCACCTTATTCTCCCCTTGAAGAGATTTTTTTTTCAAAATAGAGTTTAATTTCTAAAAAGGAGACATCTATACTCACATAAATTTTTCATGTGTGGATTATAACACTTGTATCCCTTTTTATTAGATGCATACCCAATGAAAACACATTTTTCAATCCGAGGATCAAGTTTAGACCGAGTATTGTTAGGTATACGAACAAAAACAGTGCACCCAAAAATCTTAGAGGTAGATTCGAGTAAAGTCTTGAGAAGGGATTTTTTTAAAACATTCAAATGGTGTGTTATATTTTAAAACATCTGTAGGCATTTTGTTAATCAAATAGCATGCTGTTAAACAGATTCTCCCCAAAGATATTTTGGAACATTCATATGAAACATAATAGCACGAGCCACTTCAAGTAAATATTTATTTTTTTGTTCAGCAATTCCATTTTGTTGAGGAGTATCCACCCAAGTAGATTGGTGATTAATCCCCTTTTCCTTCAAAAAACTTCCCAATATTTTATTAAAATAATCGGTTCCATAAATTGAGTTTCAACCATAGTATAAAAATTTTTAAATAGTTTTTCAACTTCATATTTTTCATGCATCAAAAAACCCCAACATAAACGGGTATGATTATCTATAAATGTAACAAACCATTTTTTTGTAGTGATAGTGGTAACTCTTGAAGGTCCCCAAACACCACAGTGTATTAAATAAAATGGTCTTGAAGCAGTGTAAGATTTTGGTAAATAAGTAGACGATGACTCTTAAATAAGATGCAACTTTCACAATAAAATGATGAACAATTCAACCCCTTAAATAAAGTCGGAAACAAATGTTTAAGATATGGAAAACTAGGATCCTAGCCTCAAATGTCAAAGCATTAGTGTTCATAACCAGAATTTGAACTAACACTACTAAGACCATGAGCCTTGTTATTAACGGAGACAACATCATCAAATAGTAAAGTCCATCTATTATCTTAGCACTGCCAATCATCTTCCCAGAGTTCCGATCCTGAAATTCATAGTGATAATCGCAGAAAATTACACGACAATTAGATTCTTTAGATAGTTTACTGACAGACAAAAGGTTACAGGCTAGTTTAGGAACATGAAGAACAGATTTAAGATTTATGTTCTTAGATAATTTTATCGAACCTTTTCCGGCGATAGGTGAGAAACTACCATCTGCAATTCTAATTTTTTCAAATCCAGAACACGATGAATATGTGCTAAAGAGATTCAAAAGACTTGTCATGTGATTAGAAGCTCCAGAATCAATGATCTAAGGAGCATAATTTAAGTAACAAGAAAGAGCATTAAGTGCACTACCTGTTGTGCAAGAGAAGCACTAGGAATCCAGGTTTTGAATTGGATTCAGCAATTTCAGGAGGTGATCCATATGTTCTTTGCTGAATGGACTTGTCTCTGCTTCATTTGCAATGAGAATTGAGTGGTTGTTTCTGTCCCCAGATTGCTGCTTCTCCAATTTGTTGGTTTTCCATAAATTTTCCAGCAAGTCTCTCTCGTGTGGCGCGGTTTATTACAGTAGTCGCACCATACCCGCAGCTTCTCCTCAGGTTTTCATTGAAAGTTGGCTGCTTTATTGACAGTAGCTTCGGCAACAGCAAGGGCAGAACCTTCAATAGGCTCTCCTGTATTTCTTTTTCCCAACATCGCGTGTTTACGACTCTCTTCTCTTCGAACCTCGACAAACACCTCGCCGATTGGAGGCAGTGGACTTTTGCCAATGATTCATCCTCGAACTTCATCAAATTCAACATTGAGTCTAGCAAGGAATTTGTAAATACAATGAGCCTCAACAGTCTTTTGTTGTGAATAGCATCTTTAGTAGATTTCCACTCATAATCATTGAACAAATTCAAGTCTTGCCATAGACGCTTCAAGGAATTGAAATACTTGTTGACAGAGTCTTCTCTTTGCCGAATTTCACTAAGTTTTATAGTCAATTAATAGACTTGAGATTGATTTCCCAAATCAGTCTAATTCACGTTATCCCAAAGCTCCTTGACCGTGGAATAACACATATAGTTGGAACTAATTTCCCTCTACCATTGAGTTCACAAGTCAGGTCATCACCCTCGAGTTTTCTGCATCCCATATCGCATATGCAGGTTCCTCCGATGTCGACGCTTTCTTATCCCCTGTTAGGTACCCAATTTTTCCTCTTCCTCTGATATACATCCGTATAATTGGGACCATCGTAAAAAATTATCGCCATCAAGGCGTATGGTAGTGATTTGAACTCAATGGGAATCGGTATTGGGTGTTTGGACAGTAAGATTGATTGGCAGAGTGTTTGGCTGAGTTGCAGCAGGTGCGGTAGAAGTAGAGGACTTGTTAGACATGGTAGAAACAAATAGGTTGATTTCTCTCTCTAAATTTTCTTAGGGTTGCTTTGATACCATGTGAAATGAAAGAGAGAAACTTTTTCTTTTTTCTCGAAGGTTTTACATAGACTCTTCTTATAGAAGAGAATACATGCACAAAATCAGCCTAATCAGTTACAATAGGAAACATAATTAAGTGGCCTAACTACTTCCTATTTTACAGCAATGTCAATCACTTAATTACAGCTAATATTCACAGCTATCACCTAATTATAGCTAACATTTACAGCTAATATTTCTCCTAATATCCGAAAGTAATATAGCCAAATCTTTCCTTTTTCAACAAAACTATATATGCAAATAAAAAACCATTGACAGGTGAGGAGGAAGGGACCCATTTATTTGGCTAGTTAGAAATGAACCTCTGGCCTTACGGCAAGAGGAAACTCCTTTACCTACTGGACTACAATTCGTTCTGAATTTAGGAAATTTCTTGTGTCATTTTTAATGCTCTAATCAGTTTTACCGGATTGCCAAGTGTGACCTTTTACGCAACCCCAGATTTTACCCATGAATCACATACTAATAATTGTCCGATATAACTTTCATGGTCACCTGTGTATAGTAAAATCTGTAATATATACACAATGATTTCTTGTGAAATAGTAGCCAAAGCATTTACAAGGCAGTTGCTATTTTCTTCAAGTTCCTTCATGTGTTTTTGGTTTTGAATTAAATGATTTTTTTGAAGCCAGTTGCTGTTATTTCTGATAATTACTGATCCGCCACTGTTATAAGCGGTAAAAGGTTTGTCTTTCCCTTCCAGCAAAAGTTTATAAACAATATTGAAATATTTAAGTGACCATATGAATTCGCAGAATGCATCAATCTTGAGCAGTATCAGGCTTACAGCTTACTAGAGTTCTAACTTTATACAACAATCTTTTTGTTACTTCACACAATCTTTATCAAACCACCTTCCATGTTTCCCCGTTCCCCATTTAATTAGACCTCTTAACATTTCATAGCTTCGTAAAGGACGTTTGTACTTTATTATCTACACTTCTCCTTACGATAGTTATGTCCAATAATTTCAGTTTCAGTTATCATTTTGCGATATGTGATATACACCTGCTTTCTTTTATCTAAAAGAAATGTGATCTGCATATGCATTTTGTATTGAGTAAATCTGTATATCGTATAAATATGAAAATCTTTTAAAGTGACAAATGAATTGCTTCCACTGTTAATATTGCAGAGTTCTATTCCTATTTTTGTTACAGTTCTAGTTCTAACAAGGAATCAGTTTTCTATTGAAGCAGGGTGCATGGCAACCTTCTCTAAACATATCAACTGTGTTAACAAGCATTGGATTGCTACTGACTGAACCTAACCCTGATGATGGCCTAATGCGTGAAGCTGTAAGTGAATTTTTGACCAATAACAAATTATTGCAAAATGAGTAATTTTGTGGGTGTCCCCTTGGTTTTTTGATACGCTTGAGCTAAATGTGCAGAGCAAGGAGTACAAATATAATAGACAAGCTTTTGACCTGAAGGCACGATCTATGACTGAGAAATATGCCAGGGCTGAAGCAAGTGAGAATGAAGTGGGAACCAAAACATTAGAAGTCATTCAAATCTGAGCATGGTAAACTTAGATATTGCTGAAATGTATACCTTTTACTGAGTTTAACACTTCTTTAAAATTCATAGTTACTTAACTGCAGATGGAAACTAAAGGATCAGAACTGTTCAAATTTGAGGTTGACGAGTCTTTTGAAAGTTGTGAAAAGCCATGTCCATTAAGCACGAAACTATCTTTGGAGTCTTCTGGGTCAAATCAGAAGAGGGGCAGTGATAACAAAGAGAATGAAGCCCCTATTAATGATTTCTTAGAGAACTTAATGGAGGCAAAAGCACTAAAACAACAACAAACAGAAATGTTCAAGGACTACCAGCATAATGGAAAGTTACACGGAACCAGGCGGAAACTGTCACTGGAATCTTTGGGTCCAACCCAGAAGAGAAATGATGACTACAAAGAGAATGTTGTGCCAAATCAATGTTCATCTGTTTTGAACCCCCAAAGTGTTTCTATGGGTTCTTCTAAGTGTTCGCTGGCGCTGCAAGGCAGCAGCCACTACGAGCAACATTCTCATCAACAACTCCCTAAAGATGGTGATGTCAAATCAATAAATGACAGTTCAAACAGAAGGCCAAAGAAAATGTGTTCTAATGCCCAGGAAAAGTCACTATATTCTACGGACTCGAGCCACTTGCAGACAATGCTTCGACCATCACCGTCAGAGTCCCATTCCCATGTATCATTCAGGCCCTTGCCTATGCCCATGACTACTAACCCTCCTGAAAAGCAGCCTCAAAAGGATTCTGCTGATAGAAATAATAGTGGTTTCACCGGCATAAAACAAAAGAGGCTAGGTTTAGCTGGTAAGAAACCCTCTTTGGGATTTTCAGCATCATCAAAAAGTCGAGAGAAAGATAACAAGGAGAACATTGCTCCGGTTCCTAGTATGCTCATTTATGATGGGAATGCCGGTAACTCTGATACAAATGTGGCTTCTAAGAAGCTGTGTAGGATTAGCCGGAAGCTACCACCGGAACCTCTTGGTAAAATGAAATGGAGCAATGTTGGTAACATCCAATTGCATTTGGATGCTGATAACCTGAAAGCAACTCCTGTCAAGTTATTGCATTTGGAAGAGGAAATCAGACAGGATCAGAAGCAGCTCCACCAAGATCACGATGATAGGTTTGCTGGACAGACCAAACAACAGGGAGAAGGATCGCCAACACCCGAGTCGGTGATTGTTCTGGATAGTGAAGACAGTGATGAGGAAAGAGGTGGAAGTTTGAGGTCTAAGTTATCTCTCACACGGAAACGTTTGCTAGGGAAGTGGAATGCTGAAGTATGAAAGTTAACAGGTTCTTGTTCAAACTTAAAAGCTAAATTTATATTGTTGATTGTTCTTGCCTTTTTGTAGTATATAGTGAAATGCAGTTTAACTCTGGCTTCGAATTCTGTAAGTTTCTCATTTCCCCTTTGGGTTAAATCACTTTTACACCCACTGAATTAGACACTAATTTTAATTTTTTTTTTACAAAATCTGTTAATTTGTTTGACTTTAAACGGAATAAGAATTAAGTAAGAGAGGGTATGCCTCCACGCAATAGATTTATCCATGTGACATACACACAAGTCATAGCTTTTCGGCATCTGTTTTGTTCTCAGACTAGCTGTGGCTTGTTTTATTTGAGTTGGGTTATGTTGAATTATTTACAAAAGATTCTTTAGTTAGTTTATATTTTTTTGTCATAGAGATTTCTTATGATCTAGGATCCTAATTTTCAGATTTTGATACGGGGTATTGTGGACGGGTGTGTTTCGAATGAACAATGGATATATATTTAGTTTTTGTCAAGTTTAATTTTTTTTTTATTTTGATACCGCTATTAAGTTTAATTAAATTAAAATGGTTATTTACTAAATTGCTTTATTCAAAATCTGAAATAAATTGAGCACTAACTAATTTCCAATATCGAATAAAATATCTGCCCAAGCTACCTAGTCTAAGAAAGTGAAAACATTCAAATATAGTCAAATGGTATTGAAAAGGGTAAATCAGATATTAACTTTTTTTCAACGGTGTTAAAGATAAAATAGGCAATGAAAATGCTACCATAAGTGATAGTTTGGAGGTTTTTCAACTACAGGTGGTGACATGCTACATCGTTAAAACCACAGGTAGTAAATTGTATTTTACCCTTTAATCAATCAATAACAATACAAGCATGAGCACAGGCATGCATAAATTTAAAACCCAAAATCACACAACATATTGATGATACATACAATTGAAGATATGGATCATTCATCAATCTCACATCCTAATCGAGCAAAACCTGTGGAAATAAATGTCACAAAATTTGGAGTCTTGTTTAATTATATTGATGTTTTGAAAATGAAAACATTACAAATAAAAAAAATATATTAATTGGTAACTTACATCCTCATAGATAATGACGCATAACGGAAGTAAGATAAAGAGAAATCACCAATGTGATTAACTCTGATTTTACTGGAATTCACCAGAAAGTTACAAACAAGTTTGTAAGAGAAAAGTTTTCAATAAAAGTTGTATATATCCTTGTTTATGCCCACATGCCTGGTATATATAGCAATCAATTTTAGGGCTGAGTCATCATAGGATATTATTGGAAAGAGCAATAAATCTACCTAGGAGAAAGTGACATCCCTAACAACTTTCTGATTCCTAACAAACTTTCTGACAAATTCAGAAAGGTACGAAAATGACCGCTGTAATAAAATAACAAAATATAAACTGATTAATTTAACGCGCTCAAAGCCAAGTCTCAGGAGGTTCCGATAGCTGAAGACATGGCGCCAGTTCTGAAGCCGAGGCCATATGCCGAAGTCTTCTCTTCGGGAAAAACTTCCTTTACGATCGCCTCTTCGGGTCGGTCCTCTTCTCACGCTTCCGATCCAATTCTTTCTCGAACTCTAGTGCGAGTTGTCCTACATCAGATAATAGTTTAATACGTTGTCGTAAACAATCATCATGTTTCGAAGTCTGCCAGGAAGTATCATCAGTTTTGGGTAACATCTGATGATTAACTTGTGGAGACAAGGCATTCCTCCTTCCTCCACAATTAGCTCCTCCAAGTTATACAAATCACTGAATTCCAACACTTGAAGTTGAGGAAAGTAAGCTCTGGAGCAAACCATCCTCCTCCCTACGCAGGAAGTAATACAGAATATGAGGATCTTCAGATTAGATAGCTTTCCCAGTGTCTCCATTGACTCCTCTTCCAAGTAAGTCTCTATCAAGGTTAGCTGGGTGAGGTTTGGGGGAAATTTATTAGCCTCGGGCAAGATCCGCCACGGGTACCTTAATTGCATTTTGGAAACAATTTTAGAGAGAGACCGAAGATATTCTGTAAAACCATCAATACCCAGTGTTTGCAAGCTTGTAAGTTTGCTAAATCCCTTTGCCTTCAAAACACCATCATTGCATCCAATGAGTGTTTGAAGATTTGGTAGTGAAATCTCATCATCAAAATTCTTGAGCGCTAAACTTCGGCGAAGTTGCTTGCATAATATACTCGTGTCTGAGAGTGAAACATCATCAGATAGCCCCGGAAGGAGGACGTGTCTTAACTGCTTCATCTTCCAAAACAAGCAGGAAGGCAGACTGTTCCACCACATCTTTCTAAGTTCAAGGTCAGTAAACGTTTGAGGTTGCTTATTGTGTTGGGGAACCTTACAGACCCGGGATAAAATCTTGTGGTCCGGATTTCAAGGTAACTCAAGTGTATCAAATTTCCAATCTCATTTGGAAGAGAAACTCTAGAGCTTATTCCGGTGTCAATAGTAACAATTAGCACTCTAATGAATCTAGAGCTTCTACATAAATTCTTCACTTGTTTCATGCTGAGAAAGTCCTTCAGATCAAAAGATAGAAAAGAACGAAGTTTGGGTGTTTGATGAGCCCATTCAATGCCATCGCTAATGCCCCCAGGACAAGCAGTGGTCACGCTACGCACTCTTGTAGCTGAAATAGAGGTCAATGCGTCGATAGTGGCAAAGAAGTTGCTCTCTTTAGCCATATCAATGCAAAATCGCGTCTACGATCGTGAATGCGACAACTTCTAATCCTCCCATCAAATTCCCTACTAGCAACCTGAATGAGGTTCCTAGCAACCAAGTCGTTCAAATAGTCCTCTCCCACTTCCTCAAGCATTTGGTTGCTTCGTCAGACTTATGAATTTCTCAGCCACCCAGATATTAATTAGTTGGAATGCGAACACTTCATAGTCCTCTGGAAAAAGTCCAAAGTAGAGAAAACAAGGCTTGAGCTCAATAGGTAAATCATTGTAACTTAGACCCAAGCTACCTCTAGTTTCAAAATCACGATAACTACCCATGCTCTTCAGTACCGCACTCCATCTATCCTCTCTTCTCTCCCTCCCTCGCAACAAACCTACTGTCACTACAATAGCAATAGGCACACCACCACATCTTTGTACAATTTTCCTACCAATATCGTCCAACTCAAAAGGAAGGCATGGCATATCAGTGGCATTTTCTACAGGACCCATCACCATTTTGCAGAAGAGTTGCCAACTGCTTTCTGGGTCTAAGGGTTGCAACTCATGTAGAGAGCTTTCCCCGCCTATATATCTGCCTACACCACTGTTTCGAGAGGTGAGGATTATTCTACTGCCATTTTTAGAATTGGTTGGAATGCTAATTTTCAAAGCCTCCCATGTCTGGCTATCCCATATATCATCAAACATAATAACGTACCTCTTTTCTCTTAGATATTCCCCCAGGTTGGATTCAAGGTTGTGCTCCCACTTTTCCACCTCCAAGCCCACTTGCCTTGCTATGTCTTTGGTAATCTCTGTTACGTTTGGCTGTTGAGAAACATAAACCAAAGCTGAACACTGGAATTGATCCCTCGTCGACTTGAAAAGATTCTTAGCGAGAGTGGTCTTTCCCAAACCTGGCATTCCGACAATGGAGATGAAATTGAGCTTGATTTCTGACTCGTCAACAAGTCTGGCCTTTAAAACTTGAATAACACTGTGAAAACCAACGATATCTGGTTCGTCGGCATAGAGGCGAGGTCGTCTTGGATCCGAAATGGATCTTTCAGCACCACCAGCTGTAATTTCATAAGATGTTATTGGACGACCTATAACCTCAATCCTTGTTCTGATCTTTGCTATTTCCGTGGCAAAGTTATGAGCAGTTGACCAGTAGCAGAAGATGCAAATTGATCTCCTAAAGAAAATCTCAGCAGCAGCGGCAACAGGACCGTTGTATGATGCCATCTGGGCCAGGAATGTCTCCAAAACGTCCTCCATGTCATAACCAAGGTCTCCGATATTTTGAATCAAGGCTGTCATTTCTTGGCTTCGGACTGGTTTGGAATCGGCGTCTTTCAAATAGGCTTGGATCTGTCTCATCTTTCCTTCGATCCAGTCGATATCTCCTGACAACCCATACAAGCGATTACGTTCTTCTACTGCTAAATTACCGATTATATTCAGAGCTGCAGTAAGAGCAATCCCTTCCATCCTAATTTTTTATGATTTCACCACAAACAAATTTCAATAGCACAAACTTGTTCTAGGTTCTCTGTCAACAAATTTTCTCTGTCAACAAATTTCAATAGCACAAACTTCATAGCAAAAGTAAAATAAGTAGAAACTTATAACAAAAGATGAGACAGAAAATAAGTTTACTTGAAGATTGGTTCTAGTAAATAAGTTAAGTTTTGTACAATGATTAAGTATATTTTAATCTTAAGGTCTAATTAAGAAGAAAGACGAGTCAAGAGGGAAATTAGGTAAACTTTACTTTTGCTATAAGGTGCCTGGGATTCTTAAAGATAAAGGACCTTGGATACTTTGCTCAAGTGTGGAGTAAATAGATGATACTTAGTTCTAGTCTTGAAGCATTAACGGGAGACTCTTTGGAAAGGAGAATCATATAGTAGTAGCTTACAAGAACCCTCTTATTTTTCAATGTTTCTTCATTCTAAGCAGTTTCGTATATTCATTAGTATGATTGTTGGAGTAATAATTAATTTTTAAATGTGATAAATGAAAGGAACAAATTAACCAGAGGTAATTAACTTTCTTATGCCGTCTCTTTCTTCAAGTTCTGATGCATGTGCACCACGAGTACATACTCTACATTAAGCTAAACAATAACAAACATGAACAGAAAGAATTGAAGAAATATATTGATTCACACATTTATTACAACACATAAAATGAATTACTTAATTACCTACAACTGAAAGGTTCTAGACATTACACACGCACGCGCACACACACACAACACACAAATATTGATACGTACAATTTAATTATTGGCCAAGAAGAAGAATTGATCGAATCAGACGCGATACCAATTGGTACGTACTTGATCTAGTTTGTACTTGAAGGCATGACGTCTCATTGTAGATATGGATCATTCATCAATCTCACATGATGATGGACCAATTACGAGGTTCATCGAACTAATCATCATCAGAGAACTGTGGAAATAACTGTCACAAAATAACTAAAATCAATTTTGTAGTTATTTGCTAAAAATAAAAAAATAAAAAAATTTGGAGTCTTGTTTAATTATGATGATGTTTTGGAGTCTGAATCTAGAAAATGAAAACATTACGAATAAAAAAACAAAATTAACTGGTAACTAACCTCATTACGAATAAAAAACAAAATTAACTAACCTTCGTATATTCCTCATAGGTAGGAGGGTGGCAGTAAACAATCATGTTTTGAAGTCTGTCAGGAAGCATCTTCAGCTTGTCGCAATGGTTAATGATTAACTTGTGGAGACAAGGCATTCCTCCTTCCTCCACAATTAGCTGCTCCAAGTCAGACAAATAACTGAATTGCAACACTTGAAGTTGAGGAAAGTCAGCTCTGGAACAAACCAACCTTTTCCCTGCGTAGAAATTCATACCCAATATGAGGATCTTCAGATTAGATAGCTTTCCCAGTGTCTCCATTGAGTCCTCTCTCAATTTAGTCCATATTAAGGTGAGCTCGGTGAGGTTTGGGGGGAATTTATTAGTCTCGGGCAAGTACCCCCCCTGGTACCTTAATTGCATTTTGGAAAGATTTTGACAGAGAGACAGATCAAATTCTATACAGTAATCAATACCCAGTTTTTGCAAACTTGTAACTTTGCTAAATCCCTTTGCCTTCAAAACACCATCACTGCATCCGGTGAGTGTTTGAAGATTTGGTAATGAAATCTCATCAAAATTCTTGAGCGCTAAACTTAGGTGAAGTTGCTTCCATATTCTCTCTGAGAGTGAAACATCATGAGGCCCAGGAAGGAGGATGTGTCTTAACTGTTTCAGCTTCCAAAAACAAGCAGGAAGGCTGACTGTTCCACGACATCTTTGTAAGTTCAAGGTCAATAAACTTTTGAGGTTGCTTATTGTGTCGGGGAACCTTACAGAACGCATAGAATATCTTGTTTGGATTTCAAGGTAACTCAAGTGTATCAAATTTCCAATTTCATTTGGAAGAGAAACACTTGAGCTTTTTCTGGTGTAAATACTAACACTTAGCACTCTAATGAATCTAGAGCTTCTACATAAATTCTTCAGTTGTTTCATGCTGAGAAATTCCTTCCGATCAAAAGACAGAAAAGAACGAAGTTTGGGTGTTTGATGAGCCCATTCAATGCCATCACCAACGCCCCCAGGACAAGCAGTGGTCACTCTACGCACTTTTGTAGCTGAAATAGTGGTCAATGTGTCGATAGTGGCAAAGAAGTTGCTCTCTTCAGCCATTTCAATGCAAAGTGTGCGTAGAAGATCGTGAATGCGACAACTTCTAATCCTCCCGTCACGTTCCCTACTAGCAACCTGAATAAGGTTCCTAGCAACCAAGTTGTCCAAATAGGCCTCTCCCACTTCCTCAAGTGTTTGGCCACTTCGTTCGACTTTTATGAATTTCTCAGCCACCCAGATATTAATTAGCTGGAATGCGAAAACTTCATAGTCCTCTGGAAAAAGTCCGAAGTAGAGAAAACAAGGCCTGAGCTCAATAGGTAAATCTTTGTAACTTAGACCCAAGATACTTTTAGTTTCAACATCATAACTACCCATTCTATTCAGTACATCACTCCAACTATGCTCTCTTCTCTCCTTCTCTCGCAACGAACCTGCTGTCACTACAATAGCAAGTGGCACACCACCACATCTTTTTACAATTTTCCTACCAATGTCTTCCAACTCAGAAGGAAGGCATGGTGTATCAGTGGCAGTTTCTACATGACCCATGACCATTTTGTAGAAGAGTTGCCAACTGCTTTCTGGGTCTAAGGGTTGCAACTCATGTAGAGAGCTTTCCCCGCCTATATATCTGCCTACACCACTGTTTCGAGAGGTGAGGATGATTCTACTGCCATTTTTAGAATTGATTGGAATGCTACTTTTCAAAGCATCCCATGTCGGTTTATCCCATATATCATCAAACATAATAACGTACCTCTTTTCTCTTAGATATTCCCCCAGGTTGGCTAACTTGGCTTCAAGGTTGTCCTCCCACTTTTCCACCTCCAAGCCCACTTGCCTTGCTATGTCTTTGGTAATCTCTGTTACGTTTGGCTGTTGAGAAACATAAACCAAAGCTGAACACTGGAATTGATCCCTCGTCGACCTGAAAAGATTATTAGCCAGAGTGGTCTTCCCCAGACCCGGCATTCCGACAATGGAGACGAAATTGAGCTTGATTTCTGACTCGTCAACAATTCTGGCCTTTAAAACTTGAATAACATTGTTAAAACCAACGATATCTGGTTCGTCGGCATAGAGGCGAGGTCGTCTTGGATCCCAAATGGAGCTTTCAGCAGCACCATCTGTAATATCATAAGACGTTATTGGGCGATCTATATCCTCGATCCTTGTTCTGATCTTTGCGATTTCCACGGCAAAGTTATGAGCAGTTGACCAGTAGCTGAAGATCCAAATTGATCTCCTAAAGAAAATCTCAGCAGAGCCATCACCAGGACTGTTGTACGATTCCATCTGGGGCAGGAATGTCTCCAAAACGTCCTCCATATCATAACACAGGACTCTGATATTTTGAATCCAGGCTGTCATTTCTTGGCTTCGGACTGGTTTGGAATCGGCGTCTTTCAAATAGGCTTGGATCTGTCTCATCTTTCCTTCGATCCAGCCGATATCTCCTGACAACCCATACAAGCGATTCCGTTCTTCTGCAAAATTACCCATTATATTCTGAGCTGCATTAGCCATTATATTCAGAGCTGCATTACAGATTGCACTCATAGCTGCAGAAAGAGCAATCTCTGCCATCTGAATTTTTTATGATTTCACCACAAACAAATTTCAATATCCTTGATTAAGCATACAAGTAGTATAAATGACCAAAGAGCATTATTATGTGTTTGTTTATGAAGACTTGATCAACCACACATTGGAAAATATCTTGGCAGTGAAGTGAACACGGTCGGTCTGTGACAATTGCCATACATACTGCTGTTTCATCCTCGCCCACACAATATAACAACGACCAATTTTATCACAAATGGGTGGGCCCTTTTCTGGATCATAATTATTTATTATTTGTACGTGTATTTCTCCCACCCGAATGAATGGATTGTGACTAGAAATTATACATTATTTGCCCTTTAGTTTTATTTAAATGAAAGCCATGCATGCTACTTTCTCTATTTGACTTATTGAGAGTCGCACTATGTAAAATACTCTAGTATTAAAGAGAGAATGTTACCACATTATACAATCGATGACGGGCTTAATTACCAAAATAAATATATTACTCAATATTACCTTGCATTTGAAAAGATGTAATGTTATCTTATTATTATTGTAGAAATTTTTGGAAAGATATGCGGCAAATGTGTATTTAAGATTTTTGAGTAATATCGAAAATAAAATAATTAATGTATTTTTGAAATTTACAAAATACAAAAAATAAAATAAAAAAGTAAAGATATTAGTTTTGAATTATAATAAAATTTCACAAATTTATACCCATATAATATACAAGGTGATCAAAACCAGAAAACTATCACATTAGAGTCTAATATTTTCAAAACTACTAAACAGTGGTGAGCAATTCGGTTATAACCAAACCGAATAGATTATTCGGTTATAACTAAAAATGTAATATTTTCAAAACTACTAAACAGTAAATACTCAACCGAAAAATCGAAATATATACATTTGCAATATCTGAACAAGTAATCGAATTTTGAGATGACCGAATTACCAAACTACTGAATAACCGAATAGTAAATTCGGTTATTCGGTTAATAACCGAAATGAAGGCTAAAAAAATGGGGTCCGGCAGATTAATTACACAATCCACAACACAGGAAGTGAGATAGATAAGATAGATTGGAGAAAAAAGAAATGGCTACAGTTTCAATTACCAAAAACAATGGCAACACCATCAGCACTTTCATCCTCCTTTCTTCAAACAGCTCTGCCACTTCATCGCCGGACTAAACAAATCTCACAACATATTGATACATACAATTGAATTATTGGCTAAGAAGAAGAACTGAAGCACACGCGCAACCGTTAGCGATACCAATTGGTCTCAGCACCAATCTCACATGATGAAGCCATTAGGACGTTCAAAGACCTGATTAAGGACCAAGTACTAAATGTCACAAGATATATCAAATCAATTTTGTAGTTATTTGATTAAAAGTAGTTTCAGATACCTACCTACCTACGAAAACATTACGAATAAAAAAACAAAATTAACTGGTAATTAACTAACCTCCTCAAAATAGTTAACAGATGATTCGTTTTTGTAAACAATCATGTTTTGAAGTCTGTCAGGAAGCATCTTCAGCTGGTCGCAGCGTCTAATGATCAACTTGTGGAGACAAGGCATTCCTCCTTCCTCCACAGTTAGCTCCTCCAAGTTACGCAAATAACTGAATTCCAACACTTGAAGTTGAGGAAAGTCGGCTCTGGAGCAAACCATCCTCGCCCCTGCGTAGGAATTTGGTCCCAATACGAGGGTCTTCAGATTAGACAGCTTTCCCAGTGTCTCCATTGAGTCCTCTTTCAATACACTCCTTGTCAAGGTGAGCTCGGTGAGGTTTGGGGGAAATTTATTAGTCTCGGGCAAGTTCCGCCACGGGTACCTTAATTGCATTTTGGAAACATTTTTACAGACAGACAGATCATATTCTGTGAAATCATCAATACCCAGTTTTTGCAACCTTGTAACTTTGCTGAATCCCTTTGCCTTCAAAATATCACCATTGCATCCGATGAGTGTTTGAAGATTTGGTAATGAAATCTCGTCAAGATTCTTGAGCACTAAACTTCGGTTAATTTGCTTCCTTATCCTCCCTGAGAGTGAAACAACAGGTAGCCGCGGAAGGAGGATGTGTCTTAACTGTTTCATCTTCCGAAAACAAGCAGGAAGGCTGACTATTCCATGACATCTTTGCAAGTTCAAGGTCAGTAAACTTTTGAGGTTGCTTATTGTGTTGGGGAACATTAAAAAACCTATATAAAATCTTGTCCGGATTTCAAGGTAACTCAAGTGTATCAAATTTCCAATTTCATTTGGAAGACAAGCACTTGAGCATTTTCCTCCGGTGTCCATAGTAACAATTAGCACTCTAATGAATCTAGAGCTTCTACATAAATTCTTCAGTTGTTTGATGCTGAGAAATTCCTTCAGATCAAAAGACAGAAAAGAACGAACTTTGGGTGTTTGATGAGCCCATTCAATGTCATCACCAATGCCCCCAGGACAAGCAGTGGCCACTCTACGCACTCTTGTAGCTGAAATAGAGGTCAATTTGTGGATAGTGACAAAGAAATTACTCTCTTCAGCCATTTCAATGCAAAGTGTGCGTAGAAGATCGTGAATGCGACAACTTCTAATCCTCCCATCATGTTCCCTGCTAGCAACCTGAATAAGGTTCCTAGCAACCAAGTCGTTCAAATAGTCCTCTCCCGCTTCCTCAAGCGTTACGCTTCCTACGACTTTTATGAATTTCTCAGCCACCCAGATATTAATTAGTTGGAATGTGAAAACTTCATAGTCCTCTGGAAAAAGTCCAAAGTAGAGAAAACAAGGCTTGAGCTCAATAGGTAAATCATTGTAACTTAGACCCAAGCTACCTCTAGTTTCAAAATCACGATAACTACCCATGCTCTTCAGTACGGCACTCCATCTATCCTCTCTTCTCTCCCTCCCTCGCAACAAACCTACTGTCACTACAATAGCAAGTGGCACTGTGGCACACCACCACATCTTTGTACAATTTTCCTACCAATATCTTCCAACTCAAAAGGAAGGCATGGCGTATCAGTGGCATTTTCTACAGGACCCATCACCATTTTGCAGAAGAGTTGCCAACTGCTTTCTGGGCCTAAGGGTTGCAACTCATGTAGAGAGCTTTCCCCGCCTATATATCTGCCTACACCACTGTTTCGAGAGGTGAGGATTATTCTACTGCCATTTTTAGAATTGGTTGGAATGCTAATTTTCAAAGCATCCCATGTCTGGCTATCCCATATATCATCAAACATAATAACGTACCTCTTTTCTCTTAGATATTCACCCAGGTTGGCTTCAAGGTTGTCCTCCCACTTTTCCTCCTCCAAGCCCACTTGCCTTGCTATGTCTTCGGTAATCTCTGTTACGTTTGGCTGTTGAGAAACATAAACCAAAGCTGAACACTGGAATTGATCCCTCGTCGCCCTGAAAAGATTCTTAGCCAGAGTTGTCTTCCCCAGACCCGGCATTCCGACAATGGAGATGAAATTGAGCTTGATTTCTGACTCGTCAACAAGTCTGGCCTTTAAAACTTGAATAACACTGTTAAAACCAACAATATCTGGTTCGTCGGCGTAGAGGCGAGGCCGTCTTGGATCCCAAATGGGTCTTTCAGCACTACCAGCTGTAATATCATAAGATGTTATTGGGCGATCTATATCCTCGATCCTTTTTCTGATCTCTGCGATTTCCATGGCAAAGCTATGAGCAGTTGACCTGTAGCCGAAGATCCAAATTGATTTCCTAAAGAAAATCTCAGCAGAGCCAGCAGCAGGACTGTTGTATGATTCCATCTGGGGCAGGAATGTCTCCAAAACGTCCTCCATATCATAACCAAGGTCTCTGATATTTTGAATCAAGGTTGTCATTTCTTGGCTTCGGACTGGCTTGGAATCGGCGTCTTTCAAATAGGCTTGGATCTGTCTCATCTTTCCTTCGATCCAGTCGATATCTCCTGACAACCCATACAAGCGATTACCTTCTTCTTCTGCAAAATTACCCATTATATTCTGAGCTGCATTACAGATTGCACTCATAGCTGCAGAAAGAGCAATCTCTGCCATCTGAATTTTTTGTGAGTTCACCACAAACAAATTTCAATAGCCTTGATTAAGCATACAAGTAGTATAAATGACCAAAGAGCATTATTATGTGTTTGTTTAGGAAAACTTGCACTGGAAAATATCTGGGCAATTAATACTGCTGTTTCATCCTCGCCCACACAATATAACAATGACGTGAATTGAGGAATTTTCTCAGAAATGGGTCTTAATTATTTATTTTGCTGAATTGAATGAACAAACCAAACCGCAGGACTACATATTTTTTCTTCATTCCCATCTTCCTATAGACTTCCACATCGACAACCAGGTAAAGACAGCCAGCAGCAAACGGCAGTGTGAAAGCAATAAATGAATCAATTACCTGAAAATGTGCAACCTTACGCATGAGGATTTACTCATCTAACACCATAGTAAAGAGTGTAGCATATAAATCTCCAGATTTACAAGCTTAATTTATTTCTCGACCAAGATTTTCGTGCACAAGGATTTGTCTAAAATCAATAATAGATATCAGAATTAGGCAAGATAAGTATAATTTCATCGGATAAGCAAATTACCTCATGAACCCCCAAAAAAGTTAGTGCCTTCTGAGGAGTTGAAACAGTTTGATCCCCAAGTCCACCTGATATAGATATATTTCCAATGTATATAGAATTAACATATTTCTAACCCCAGTTAGTTTTTAACGGCTTCCAGAGACTATTCCTTTCTCCTTGACTCTAGATTTTCTAATGGAATGTGTTGAGACTTGTGACTCATACAATTAGAGACTATTAAAAAAAGTTAATACGGAGCGTAGCAAGGGAGCGAAACTATGAGTGGCGCGGGGCGTACCAGACTAGGATCCTCTCTATTTCACCCTCCATTTCACTCTTCATTTCATAGTTCAAATTTAAAATGTAAGGGAATGTGACATCATGTTGATAGAAGAGAGAGCGCACATTTTAAATCTGGAACATGAAATGGAGAGTGAAATAGAGAGGATCCTAATTCGAACGCGCTAGGCTCGGTGCAAGTTCTGTATGGATAGTGCGGGGCGCGCCAATGATAGCCTCGGAGCGCGCGGGGCACGCTGAACAGCGTACACCAGTTTCTATGATTAGAAAAGGACACTATGAGATATTAAGGATCATGTGTATTATGGTTGAAATATGATTAATAAATATAAATACTATCTATTGTAAATCCCTATATAATTCAATCATTTATAAGAAAAAGAACGCCGTTCCCGTGAACGTATCTATATTAGAGAACCACGTAAATCTTTACCTATATTAGGGAATTACGTAAATATCTGTGTTAATTCCGTGTGTGTGATCTTATTCTAACAGAATGCAAAATAAATAATTATGATCTTGACTTTAGTCTTTAGAAACCGCTATAATTTTGAAGGACAAAAAGTGTCATTTAATCTTATTTATTTTTTGGTAGATAATAAATGGGTTGACGAAATTTGTCACAAATAATGACTTGACGAATTTTATTCTCTCCCACCCCAATGGATTGTGACTAGAAATTATACATTATTTGCCCTTTAATTTTATTTAAACTACCCCCAGGCTGATGCTACTCTCTCTCTATTGGACTTATTGAGAGTCGCAATATGTAAAATAGAAAAGAGATGATGTTGCCACGTTATACAATTGATGACGGCTTTAATTACCAAAATAAATATAGAAAACTGATAAATTCATAATAAAAAATAATATTTTATATAAAAATTGTCGCTATAGATCATATAACGATACTTTTCATGTTAAAATATTAAAAAAGTGTTGTGAAAATATCAATTTCTTAAATATATTACTTAATATTACTTTGCATTTGAAAAGATGTAATGTTATCTTATTATAGTAGAAATTTTTGGAAAGATGTGCGAGAAATATGTATTTAAGATTTTTGGGTAATATGGAAAATAAAATAATTAATATATTTTTAAAATTTACAAACGATAGATAAATATAATAAAAAACTAAGGATATTAATTTTGAATTATAATAAAAATTCACAAATTTATACCATATAACATACAAGGTGGTCAAAACGAGAAAACTATCACCTTAGAGTAATATTTTCAAAACTAGTAAACAGTAAATACCCTCAAGACTCAAAGTAATTAAAACTTATTTTTTAAAGAAAAATTCACCAATAAAAATAACACAAGATATACCAAAAACTAATCAGCTTCTTCAAATTTCACAATCTAACATAACTTCAATAATAATGATCCCACTTTGAAAAATAATATAAGATTATAAAGTTCAATATTATTAAACAACTAATTATAATCTCAAATTCCTATAAAAGATTAACAATGGAGGCAGGTTACTGTTTTAGTGCTTCTGTGAGGCAAAGTGTCATTACTTGTAACTTAGGGTATAACTATTTATAGCTCCCTACACCACCTCATTCCGCCCGTTCCCGAGTAGGAGTAGGACTCCTTATTACGTCAGTACCATATATGGTTGAAACTCAATCTCCCCAATGATGGGAAATCAAAGTCAATCAGGATTATTTCCATAAAAGTATAAAATTAAATAAAATATGGGAATTATAGGTCAACCAAGACGGTAAACTCCTTACAAGTCAAGTCTCCCAACTAACATACACCGCCACGTGAGATGGATCCCGCTGAAACAACCAGGCCTACGAAATCATGCCCTAACCGTTTATATTTTGTCATAGAGATTTCTTATGATCTAGGATCCTAATTTTCAGATTTTGATACGAGGTATTGTGAAATTAGAGAACCGCCCGTAACAATAATTTTAATAATGGTTACATGAGTTGTTTTTAGTTTTCGGTAATTTGACTTTGTAGTTTGATTAAATATTAAATAAGGTGAGATTATTTATTTTTAATTTGATTAACAGAACTTTTCAGTATCGAGTTGAGAGACTTTAAACTGTTAGATTATGTGTTATATTTAGTTTTTGTTAAGTTAAAGTTTTTTTTTGATACCACTATTGAGTTTAATTAAATTAAAATGGTTATTTACTAAATTACTCTATTCAAAATCTGAAAATTGAGCACTAACTAATTTCCAATATCGAATAAAATATCCGCCCCAGCTACATAGTCTAAGAAGTCAAAACATTAAAATAGAGTCAAATGATATTGAAAAGGGTAAATCAGACATTAGCCATCTTTTTTTTAAAACTGTGTTAAGATATAAAATTGAACAAGAGGTGAAAATGCAACCAGAAGAACCACAACAGTCGGCGCAGTGGTTCAAGGTCGTCTTGGGATGAACCATAAATCCGGACATCCTAGGATGGACCAGGAATGGTCATGGGACCACAGAGACGCAGGAGTAAACCCGTATGAAAAGACTGTCCCGGATTCGGGAGATGTAGTCCAACTTCAGTTGGGAACTCCCGGTTATCAAAAAAAAAAAAAATTGCAACCAGAACAGAAGTGGTAGTTTGGAGGTTTTTCAATCACAGGTGGTGACATGCTACATTGTTAAAATCCCAGGTAGTAAATTGCATTTTACTCTTTAATCAATAAAACAACACATCAGGTCGTCAACCGCTTGTTCAACCGAAAGGACCAAGAAATTCACTTGTACAACCGGATCGATCCCTTCTCCAGTTATGACCCGATCCGCCTGTCAAACGGATTGTTTCCACCCCTGGCCCTGCATAATTACATATATATATATATATATATAACTACTTCTCTATCTAATCAATACAAAAATTGACAAGGAAATTTTCCCAAAATAAAAACTTGTGTTTTCCTTACCAGCAACACTATCTGCCAGTTTTCACGGCTTTCTTTTTGTGACCATTGCTGCTACTTTAATCCATTTCTTCCGGACCACCTAAGGAAACAAAACAAATTCAGATTAATAGAAAATTGTTTGATCTAAAACATGTCCAACGTAAAATAGAATAATTTGGAATCTAGAAAATGAAAACCTTACCAATAAAAAAACAGAATTAACTAACTGACCTCATTGATAATATATTCATCGTAAACAATCATGTTTTGAAGTCTGTCAGGAAGCATCTTCAGCTGGTTGCAAAATCTAACGATGAACTTGTGGAGACGAGGCATTCCTCCTTCCTCCACAATTAGCTCCTTCAACTTATGCAAATCACTGAATTCCAACACTTGAAGTTGAGGAAAGTCGGCTCTGGAGCAAACCATCCTCGCCCCTGCGTAGGAATCTCTACCAAATATGAGGATCTTCAGATTAGATAGCTTCCCCAGTGTCTCCATGGACTCCTCTTTCAATTCAGTCATCATCAAGGTGAGCTCAGTGAGGTTTGGGGGAAATTTATTCGTGTTGGGCAACTTCCCCAACTGGTTACCAAAACGCATTTTGGAAAGATTTTGACACAGAGACAGATCAAATGCTGTAGCAAGGGTTTCTTCTGTACAATCATCAATACCCAGTTTTTGCAAACTTGTAAGTCTGCTAAATCCCTTTGCCTTCAAAACACCATCATTGCATCCGGTCAGTGTTTGGAGATTCGGTAATGAAATCTCATCATCAAAATTCATGCGCGCTAAACTTCGGCCAAGTAGTTGCTTCCATAATTTACTCGTGTATGAGAGTGAAACATCATCAGATAGCCCCGGAAGGAGGATGTGTCTTAACTGTTTCATCTTCCGAAAACAAGCGGGAAGGCCGACTATTCCGGTACATCTTTCCAAGTTCAAAGTCAGTAAACTTTTGAGGCTGCTTATTGAGTTGGGGAAGCTTACAGACTTGGTATAATATCTTGTCCGGATTTCAAGGTGACTCAAGTGTATCAAATTTCCAATTTCATTTGGAAGAGAAACACTTGAGCTTTTTCCTCGGGTGTCAATAGTAACGCTTAGCACTCTAATGAATCTAGAGCTTCTACATAAATTCTTCACTTGTTTCATGCTGAGAAATTCGTTCCGATCAAAAGACAGAAAAGAACGAAGTTTGGGTGTTTGATGAGCCCATTCAATGACACCACTAATAACCTCTGGATAAGCAGTGCTCACTCTACGCACTCTTGAGGTCAATTTGATAGTGGCAAACAAGTTACTCTCTTCACCCATATCAATGCAAAGTTCGCGTAGAAGATCGTGAATGCGACAGCTTCTAATCCTCTCATCACGTTCCCTACTAGCAACCTGAATAAGGTTCCTGGCAACCAACTTGTTCAAATAGGCCTCTCCCACTTCCTCAAGCGTTTGGCCGCTTCGTTCGACTTTTATGAATTTCTCAGCCACCCAGATATTAATCAGTTGGAATGCCAAAACTTCATAGTCCTCTGGAAAAAGCCCAAAGTAGAGAAAACAAGGCCTGAGCTCCATAGGTAAATCTTTGTAACTTAGACCCAAGATGCTTTTAGTTTCAGCATCATAACTAACCATTCTCTTCAGTACCTCACTCCAACTATGCTCTCTTCTCTCCTTCTCTCGCAACGAACCTGCTGTCACTACAATAGCAAGTGGCACACCCCCACATCTTTTTACAATTTTCCTACCAATATCTTCCAACTCAAAAGGAAGGAATGGCGTATCAGTGGCATTTTCTACAGGACCCATGACCATTTTGTAAAAGAGTTGCCAACTGGTTTCTGAGTCTAAGGGTTGCAACTCGTGTAGAGAGCTTTCCCCGCCTATAGCTCTGCCTACACCACTGTTTCGAGAGGTGAGGATGATTCTACTGCCATTTTGAGAATTGATTGGAATGATACTTTTCAAAGCCTCCCATGTCGGCCTATCCCATATATCATCAAGCATAATAACGTACCTGTTTTGTCTTAGATGTTCCCACAGGTTGGCTTCAAGGTTGTGAGCCCGCTTTTCCTCCTCCAGCTCCACTTGACATGCTATGTCTTTGGTAATCTCTGTTACGTTTGGCTGTTGAGAAACATAAACCAAAGCTGAACACTTGAATTGACCCTTGGTCGACATGAAAAGTTTCTTAGCCAGAGTGGTCTTCCCCAAACCTGCCATTCCGACAATGGAGATGAAATTGAGCTTGGTTTCTGATTCGTCCACAAGTCTGGCCTTTAAAACTTGAATATCTCTGTGAAAACCAATGATATCTGGTTCGTTGCCATAGAGGCGAGGTGGTCTTGGATCCCAATGAATGGATCTTTCAGCACCACCAGCTGTAATATCATCATCAGATGTTATTGGACGACCTATATCCTCGATCCTTCTTCTGATCTCTGCGATTTTCATGGCAAAGTTATGAGCAGTTGACCAGTGGCTGAAGATGGAAATTGATCTCCTGAATATGGAAATCCCAGCAGCAGGACCGTTGTATGATGCCATCTGGGGCAGGAATGTCTCCAAAACGTCCTCCATATCATAACCAAGGTCTCTGATATTTTCAATCAAGACTGTCATTTCTTGGCTTCGGACTGGTTTGGAATCGGCGTCTTTCAAATAGGCTTGGATCTGTCTCATCTTTCCTTCGATCCAGTCGATATTTCCTGACAACCCATACAAGCGCTTACCCTCTTCTACTGCTAAATTACCGATTACATTCAGAGCAGCAGTAAGAGCAATCTCTGCCATCTTAATCTTTTATAATTTCAACTTGTTCTAGCCTTGATTAAACATACAAGTAGTAGTAGTATAACAACGACGACGACGTGACTGGACGAATTTTATTACAAATTGGTGGCCCCTTGTCTGGATCATAATTATTTATTTTGTTTGGGCATGTAAAAGTCAATTTGGGTGGGTGCAAGTATTTTGGGCCCTTAAAAAAACAGAGAGTACAATAAGTTTAAAATAATACTACTATCACATAAATAAATTCACATAAAATTCATATAAAATTGTGTGGCATTTCTTAATTTACTATTGACATGATTTATTTGACTTAACAACAAATCAGGGAGTGTCACCCTATTTTATATGAGTTTTATGTGAGCTATTTTATGTGATAGTAGCATTAAGTTTATCGTAGTATGCGGATCCGGTTAGTATGAAATTATTTTTTTGATAAGTTGGTCAATTGGCCAATAGAATACTGATACACATACAGTCTAGCCTGCGTGTCAGTATTTTATTGATCAATTGACCAACTTACCCTAAATAAATTTCATGTTAACCACTACCGTAGTCAGCAGATAACCTAACTAAAACTGGGTTAAAATTTTATTTTTCGCAAGCTCTTTAAAAAAATATTTAAATAGGTGAATAAAGCACATAAATTATAATTTATTTTAAAATCTTAGTGTACTGTTATTATAATAATGTAAAATAAATAAATATTTGTATGATGTAAATTATTATAAAGTAATGAAAACATCATAAAATAATATAAAATTTATGTATGTTTTTATATTTCTCTAGTCCAATGAATTCGTACAACTAAGTTTTCCTCAAAAAATTATATAGAGATATAAACTCAACAAAATAAAATTCATAATTTAAATACTTGATCTGATGGGTAACTCAATTTTTTTTTCACCGTATATATAAAATAATTTGTGGCCTATATTCAAACTTTATCCATTTGATGACTCAACAAGTTGGGGTTGGTAACTCGTCAGTACTCCCTCCATCCTACTACTACCACCAGAGCAGATTCTCTGTCTCCATTTTTTTTATTTTTTTGTGTTCTTTATTTAAATTTTGACACATAATTTTTTATTTAATTTTAAAATTAATTGGTGTTAAGTAAGAGATTAGATGTCAAAATTTAAGTGGGGGACAGAGAAAATGGGAACAGAGAATCTGCTCTCCTACTACCACTACTACCTACCTTCGTTCTATAATAATTGACTTTTTAAAAGAAAAAAAATATGTTTCAATTTATTTGCCGTTTACAACTTTCTAGAAGAAAAAATTATTTACTTTATTATATCAGCCCTAACTTCTCTTATTGTCCAAAAAAAAAATATCTCCCTTGTATTAGTAATTTTTAACTTCCCATAAAGGGATAATGATGAAATTTCATGCAAATTTTAATTATTACTACCTTCATTCTATAATAATAGTCGTTTTAACTTTATGCACATGAATAATTTGTGAGTTTCTAAAGAGAGAAGAAATTTAAAATTTATGATGGAAAAAATATATTAACTTAAAATAGAAATAATGTATTATTACTTTATTATATTCTGGTTATTATTTGTATCAGTATACTATTTTTGGAACTTAAAAATGTTATAGGATTATTATTGACTTTTAAAATTCAATTTAAACTAATTTCAATTTAAAAATGACAATTCATTAAAAACTATGAAGTAATAAATATTATAATTAATATTTTCTTCGCCCAACTTTATTTGTCTTAATTGAATTTTTATGGCCAAATTGACTTTATTTAAAATCATAAAAGTTTATTAAATATCAAAGTCAACTTATTTGATTTTAATTTTTTAATATATTTGTTTAATTATTAATCTTAAGATTTTCATTGTGATAGAACAATAGAAATACGTGCACCAAAAAGAGTTAAACAGAAAATTAAGTATTTACATTCCTCCTTAAGAAATGTTATTGAACGTAGTGCATTTGGAGTGTAGAAGTCAAGGGGCTATTTTGCATGATATGTCATTTTTTTCAATCAAGGCACAAATGAACGTTGTTATTGCATCATCGGTCATCCACAACCACATAACAAAAAAATCTAGCTCAGACAATGTATTTTAAGTAGTTGAGAATGAGGGATATCGTCTAGAAGATCGTATTGGTGGTGATGGTGATGATAATATTGTACATTGGGGTCGATCTACTTCAGTTAGTAATGATTTAAATATGCAAGCAATGAGAGATAATATTACATTAAAAATCTCTAATTTCGAATAAGATTTTAGTTGATATGTTTAGAGAATTTGTTTAGTGTTTTATTTAATGAAATTGCAGATGATTGTTATGATATGATATTGAATCAATGTATCTTTTTGTTAATGGCTTTTTTAGTAATCTTTATATTTGATTTTAATTAACTTATAAGTAATTATCAACCAAACACTTTCATAACTTATTTTAACTTAATTTTTGACTTATAAATCAAATTAGTATCGAACACTTTTACTTATAAATCACAACTTAAAATAACTTATAAGTCAACTTAAATTTAAACTTTGAGTCATTTTAAAATAGGTCGTTGCTGAATGAGTCCTAAATGACTTATATATTTATTAATATTCTTTAGTACTAGTCTAATGATTAAAATATAGTTTATCTCTTAATTAATATGACTAAATAAAAAAAAATAAATTAAATTCACCTAGAAAATAAAATTAGATAAAGATTAATAAAATACTCTATTTATTTATTTATATATGAAAAATAATATATATTGCGAATGTTTACGTCGATTTTTTAATTGTCAGTTACGTGGATAAATATTTTATTGATAACTTTTTTAAAGAGATGTAAATGTAGTCCTCCTATATTTTTTATCAATCTCATATATTTATAAGTTTCACAATTATAATTCGACATAAATTTATCGCAATGCATAGTAAAATCGACCTTTTATTTATTTTGGAATAGAGGGAGAGACGGAGAGTTATATTTAAGGGATCAAAGTGCGTTTTCAAAAACTTTAGGGATCAAAGTGTAATAGATCACATTTACCATCCTAAATGCGAACAAAATATCAACCAAACCCGAAAACAATTGGACCCGGCATCTTCTATCTCCAGCGTCGTAAGTATAGAGTTGCAGACACCACGACGAGGCATCTCCGACCTAATCCTAGACTTCCGACCTCCAATTGACGTATAGTACGAGGTACCAATTGACTATAGGGTTCTAAATTTTGTAATTTTTGGTATCAAATCTTAATAAAATGCAGTTTTATTTTGTTAATTAGTTTTTGATCAGTCTATTCCTCGAGAATACAAGTGTTTGTAATCTATAGATTTGTTTCTAGGTTTAAAATTTATTCTTATATCCAAAACTTCTTAGACTATATAGTTGGTTTCGTTTGGCTATTGATGTTCGCGTTGAGTTGAGTATAATTATTTGAAATATGTAATGAGGGTTAATGGTATATTGTTTATATCAATAATCAAAGACATTTTCTTTTTCTTAATATATATTTCTTCAATTGAAAAGTGAACTTAAATTGATGTTAGAATACACAATTTGGTATAAATATTCTTATTTCCTAACCTAGGGTCATATTTGTTTGCAAGTATTATAATCCGGGACTATATTCTCATGGATTATAATCCCAAGACTACAAGACGACTAATCATTAAATAGTCCTAGTCACATGTTTGTTTAGAATGAGATATGAAATAAACTTAAAATAATCATTCACGGCTCTGCTCCCTGGGAGGAATCTTTGATTCATGTCTGGAGATCAGGGCGCAGATCGGCCGCGAGCAGCAAGCAGCCCCTTGTATGTTATGTTTGTTTTGTCTAGGACTCTAGGGATTGGATAAATACTTCTCGTTTGGATAAATATTGGATAAATTCTATTATATCTTTACCGGTAATAACAAAGAGATCGTACTCTTAGTAGTGTGAATATACAGGATAGAATAAGATGCACTGATTATTTTTAAAAAAAATTAAAGGTTAATTTTGTCCATGAATTTTTAATCCCAAATGATTGTATTATAATACCTGGTTAGACATGATATTAAATAGTACCAAATTCGATTTTTAAAACAAACAAATAACTTGGGACTAATAGTCCAATTCCAAGTGTTAGCTTTGCAAACAAATATGGTCTAGGTGTAAATTGATTTGGACCCTTATATATACTTGAATTTAATGTATTATATTTTCCTTATTTTTTCTTGTTTTTAATTTTTTTAATCCTACATGTTCTCAATTTTGGGTTTGAAATGTATGAAATTGACTTTCAAATGTCAATAATGATCTTATAAATTAAGAACAAAGAGAGTATTAGATATTTAATTTCATACATCTATTTTTCTTCTCTATTCAAATTTGTATTCTTACTTAGAATCCTTTATAAATTGCTTACTTCCACTCTTTCGCAGCAGAAGAAAAGAGTTGATTTAACAATCTTTTTCTTAAGGTAATAAATTGAAACTCACTATACTGGTACAAAGAGTAAAGGAAGAGAGATGCTTCAGATTCGGCTTAGAAGCAAGGGTCCGTCAGCAGAAGGTGGTGGAGGGGCAAATCTGCCTCCAGTTGAGACAGTGACAGTTGCATGCCCCGACCACCTTGTCATTGCTGATCTTCCTGTGGCTAAGAGCATTGGCTCAGCACCTGCTGCTCCTGTTGTCAAAACTGTAGGTCGCAGATCGCGTCGCCAACTTGGGGAGCGAGTTCATTTCTGTGTACGCTGTGATTTCCCCATTGCTATCTATGGACGTCTGGTAAGAGCAAAACATAAAACTTTTCTTCCACGGCTTGTTTATGTTTCCCCACAACTAATAATTTTGTTTATTTTAATGCTCGAAACATGATTATAATTACATATTCAGGGGCTGTGTGTGTCTGTTTTTGATAAGTAATACTAATATAATAAAAAATGCAGCATGGGCCCATGTGCAATTGTAGACACAAGAAAAGGAGAAAAATCTCCTTCACCTAGGCACACAACATCTACGTCATGTTCCAAGACTCTTACAAGAAATCTATAAAGCTATAGACTATAGTCGACCTGGCACCTCATTTTGCCCATCCCCCACTCCCCACTACCCAACCACCCCCACCCCCACCCCTCCCCCTCCCCCACCCCTCCCCACCACAAAAAAAAGGCTTAAAAATAAGAGTTTTATATGCACAATAGAACGGTTGTTAGCTACAAAATATCTACAATTTCGTTCCCTCCAAAGTCCAATGCACCTACCAAAGATTCTGGAATTTATATCCCATTTTGCACGAATATTTTTAGAAACTCTAGCCTTCGATGCACTCAAAAGTCACCACCAAACTAGTCATTGCCCACATCACTCCTATTAACGAGAACACTGTCGCCCACAAAAAACAGGTAAACTCGTAATGAATGAGCAAATAATTAATTGATACTCAATCCTTCTTACACAAGTAGAACTTGTTAATCACAAATTTACCCCTCCTCTACAGTGACTCTTGTTATTCGACTAGAATGTGTCCTACTGCCGCTGTGCAAGTGAAGAATGTCACCTTGCTCGGGACCCTTTCTCCAAATATTCCTCCACAACAAAGTCCTAGAGCCCTGACCACTCATACTTCTAAAGAATGACTCAATAGAGAACTTACCATTGCCATGACGCATGGAATGTCAAAATGTTCAAGTTCAACACCTCCAAACACTCCTGAAATTTGTTTCACCTCATCAATCTTCAATCATGGAAATGCTTCTGGAAAATCGGTTGTCAATACAAATGCATGTCCAGTCAACGCTTAAGCTGCTACAGGGGCATCTTGATCAACTGAAGTTTGGAGATCGTCCCCACTTACACATCCTTCCAAAACCGGATCCGCCATCCATGCCAACTACAAAAGAAGTGTTAATCACTCAACAAAGCCTATCCCTAAGTTAGAAATGCGCCCTGCCTCCTCCCCCCCCCCCCCCCCAAAATAAAAAATAAAAAAATAAAAAAAAATAATAATAATAAAATAATAATATTAGCTACTTGTTTCGTATATATTCAACTTTAAATAGTATTTATCAAATAGATTATGTTCATGTTTTAATAACAAGCTTTGGTTTTCTGGTTTATGTTCTTGCAGAGCCCTTGTGAGCATGCTTTCTGTCTGGATTGCGCTAGGAGTGATTCCTTATGCTATCTGTATGGCTATTCATATTCTCATTGTGGTTATTGCCAATTCATTTTTTCTAAGTATTAAAGTATTAATATTTTTTGTTCCAAGTGTAAATATTATTTAGTATTACGTGAATTTTGACAAAATTTAATTATTTTCGTAAAAGAGAATCGCTCTCAGGATCTTAGAACTCAGAAGATACTGTTGAAGAAAAGTATATAACTCTTCCCTAATTTCCTTTTTGCTATTTGATTATATTAAATCCCCAGAAGGAAAAAAATGCGTAATATTTATGCATAGTTCTAGGAATCATTCAGTAGGCGAAGAAAGCATTATTAAAATCAGGATTGAAATATTCTAGCATTTCTCCTCTAAAGTCGGGGTAGAGTTAGGAATTGAAATATTTGAATAGTATTATTAGATGTCTTTGACAGGACTCTGTTGTATCTATAAGGTTTGATTAAGGTTTATATAGTATATGCCAAAATAAATTGATGGGAAAAATATTTGTTCCACTTATTTTATTTGCCTTCTAAATTTTTCTTCAAATTTTGCTTATATTTGAATTTCTAATAACAATATGGAATTTCTAAAAATATTATGCACTTACTGTTGGGTTTGTTTGAAACATAAGTATGCAATCAAATTACATAAACACAGCGGAAGGGATGAAAAATCAGATTTTAAAATTTTCTTACAAACTCTTAACCATGAATTTTTTTGTGCATCAATTATCAGTCAATACATAGAAGAAGAGGATGAAATTATACCTTTGAAGATCCAATCTTCCTCAGGTACAAGTTCTACTCCTTTGATTCCTTTGATTCCTTTGTAGTGGCTCCTTCCCTTGATCAATGTCAGCCACCCAAATGTTTGGCCTCTAACGGTGATCCACCAAGGAAGATGAAGAACTCAGGAAGATGGGTTATTAGCTTAACCCTTGTTTCTATCTCTATAGAATATGTGCACTCCCAACCTTTGGAAAAATTCACGTACCTTATTTCTGATATAAGACTCTTTTATGTAGATATTAGGTTAACCTCCTAATCCAATTAGAATAGGTTTTTTTTTAATTAATTAATTAAACACTTTTAATTAATTTATATCCTAATCTTATTAGGATTGAGAGAGAGTACTGATATTATATTAATTCCTAAACTCCTTTAGAATTAAAATAATAATAATATTAATAAGACTCCTCTTATTAATTTATATTTAATATTTCTAAAATATTAAATAATAAACATTAAGCTATTTAATTTATTTTATCACCATAGATTAAATTAATTACACTTAATGCATTATTACTATTATGCCATTTTCTTCTTAAATAATTCTTCTTCCTTTTATGGTGTGACCCTTTTAGGTTCTCCATATTAAACCGGTTGTGAATAAATCAATTAGAACAATTCTAATCTTATTTAAATAAATAAATTAAACTAATAATCTATTTAAATAAATAACATTTATTCTACAATAGGGATAAGCCTCTCTAGCGATCAACGACTTTCCAGATAATATAGATTTCAACATTAATCATAAAAGAATATGTGAGTTAATAGTTACCGTACAATTCAATCCTTCCACCATACAATGTCCCAATTAAATATAAGACATGGATTTACTGTCAGGTCTTAATTTATTTAATCATATGTATTTCGATTAGAAAACGCACAACTCCAAATAATGCAAATTAGAAACCTCTTTCTAATTTCATTCTACCTTGGCCAAGGATTCCTGGGTTGTCATTTAACGAATCACATAGGATATATCTTCTCTTTTACTAGAGGTGGTAGATTCTTTATTGATCGTACATTATCTCCATATGCAACTCATTATACCCAAGCATACCCTATATATGCCTTAAAAGGCATTAAGGAATAAATCAAAGTATAATTTGTTACATACAAGATACTATGATGATCTCAAGCCCATGGATTACTTGTACTACTATCACATTAGGAATTCCTATTGACAGGCGAGTAAAACTCCATTAGGTATTCCATAGCGAGTCACGTTCAGTGAACTTATTCTCCAATAAGAACCTACATACTTGCTTTAGTGTCTCCACACAAATGACCATGAGATCAATCATCCTCATCCAATGAGCAAGCAACATATGTACCAATCTATCCAGATTTACTAATCCCCATTTTAGTTATCCCACAATTGGGAACTATTTTAGTTTTTAAGTTTTCTAAGGATTTAGATCTCATTAGCATGATCTCATAATGATTCTAAAAGCATTGCTTAAAACTATGGGTTATTTACATATTATAAAAACAGCACAATGTAGATAATTAAATGCCTTAAATGAATATCTTATTAATAAATAAATAAGATTGTTTACAAAGTATGTGCTTTATCATCATACATGATTGGCTTGTATGCACACTACTATCACTTACTCTATTTGTGTTTATTGGCAGTTGTGATGAACGCATTCAGAAGATTCAAACAATTAAAATGAATGAAGGGATATTGATCTGTGGTGCCCCGCACTGTCTCAAGTCTTTTCTAAAGAAGGATGAATTTAACTCTCATGTTCATAAGTACCACGCTGACCTTCTTCATCCAAATACAAGGAAAGAAGAAGGAAATGAGTCGGAGGCTGTCAGTGCTAGAAACCCAACAACTTCAGATTCCACTGTTCAAGCACCGCCAAGGTCAGGCTTCTCTCCCAACTCAAACTCCCAGCTTTATGATCGTGAAGACAGAACTCGTCATCCGCAACCACCTCCTAGGGCAGGAATGCAGCCAAAGCTTGAACCACCATTTTTAGGACAAATCCCAAATTATCCATCAGATACATTACCTGACAACAACAGGCCCCAAGGCTTTGACAGGCCTGACCCCAATATCCGCTTTCCACAACAGAACATTGACTCACAGGGTGGGTGGCAGCAAGAATCTGTACAGTTTCAGGACAAGCATCCTGTACCTGAGAGCCCCTTCCAAGATTATGCTATGCAATTCCCCCAGCCTCCTAATATTGCGGTGCCGATTAATTCAAATTTAGTTCTGGCACCTCCTCAATTCAGCTATCCTCAGTTTGCACCTGATGGAGCTCAGCCATATTATGGTTCTCCTTTACAGACAACAAAGCAAGATTCAGCGCCAGAAGCTGAACCAGGGCAGGGATCATTGTTAGGTTTTCCACCAGGTCCTGCAGGGGTTGTGACCTTTTCCGGAAACTACCCGCGGTCATGGAATGTAGGAGCAGCTGGTGTGCCTTTTGACCCTTCTCCCACAGGCCAAGGGAATGTGGATGGTTTTAATAGCATGTCGACGTCAGAAACTCAAGGTAGAGTTGCCTATTTTCAGGGGAATTATGAACAGAATCCAGGAATTCTAAACCTGGCTCCCTTTCCCACAACCAACAAAGGGATGGAACCTGTGCAGGGTCAAAATGCTACGGATCCCAGGGATAGTAAGGGCATTTTGGTCCTCCCACCACCACCACCTCCTTCACAATCTCCACACGTATCACAGGTTAATCGGGGTAATTTCTTCTCAGGTCGCGATGGACAGGGCTCAGGGTGGTAGCCTGAGCAGCGTGATAACTTTGGAGGTGGCCGATATTAATGAATTTCCAAGCTGTTTGTTCTCTATTATGTAATTTTTCCCTCTTCGAGTTCATGTAGTATGGATTAACACTCGGCAACTGAAACTTCTTTGCTATAATTGTAAAACTACATGTCATGCTTGGATTATGCAGTCTATATCTTGAGATCTGGCGTCCTTTGGCATCAGATTTTGCTACCGAAGGACACAAAAAATTAACTAGGACCAATTTTATGCCACCAGGAAGCTGTAGTTATTTATGGTACCAGTCTTTTCTTTTTTGCCGCGTCTTATGCTGCAAGGAAGCATTGTGATGGGCTTTCTGCAGCTCCTATTTGAACAAAACCCATTCTCGATGCAGCTCCTTCTCTAGGACTTTTGGCATTTGTCCATCACTAGGAAGATTGTGTCCAGGATTTTTTTTTATTATCTCTTTGGACCTTTTTTTTGGTAAAAAGATAGCACTAATAAATTCAGGGTGGGTGGTAGAATTTTTATTTTATGTAAAAAGTCCTGACACTTCTTGTATCCAACACTTAAAAGGGTAGTGGTTAGTATGAAGTTAATTTTGATCAATTGATCAATACAGTGTCGACATGCAGACGGGAGGTGATCTCTCGTTTTGCATGTCAAAAATGTATTAGTCAATTGACCAACTTATCATGAAATTAACTCCATAGTAACCGGATCCCTTCAAAAGTAAAGTCCTCCATTTATTATTTCATATACCAATTATATGTATGTGTCTTCTTAACATGTGCTCTTAAGGCACATGCTAAACACACAGTTCAAAAAAATATTCACTTGAACTGTGTGCATATTTACTTAATTTCTGTATTTGCACCAAATTCAAAAAAATATGCACACAATTCAAAAAAATATTTCCTTGAACTGTGTGTTTAGCATGTACGCTAAAGACACATATTAAAAGATTTCTTATATGTATGTGTACAACTTTATCTCATCTCTATAAATGTGTTCATATCTTTTGTCAAACTTCTTATTTGGCTTGGTGTTCTTTTCCGTGTTCTCTTCTATCTATTTCAATTGTGGGAATGGGTATTATTGTGGATTGAATTGATGAATGAAGCCTCAATTTGTCCTCCTTTTTTTTAATGAAATAGGAAAAGGTGGACAAAAAGGAAAGCGTGAAAAGCGGGGAGTCTTGGAAAGCGAACCATACCTCTCCTTTAGAAATCCTGCCACATCTTCATCTAGTCATCTAGACTTGACATATATAGCTTACCAAAACATCTAATACTCCAACCCTAATACAAAAATTTACCCCAAAAAAAAACAAAATAACAAAAACAGTATTTTATTTTATTTTTATTTTTAGTGATAATAGTATAAAATGATGTAATGTTTTCAAATTTATCATCATGATAATAAATACATATTTGATTTTAATTTTATGTTCTTTGTATTTGTCATAAAATGTAACATACAACAGATGACCCAATATGATATATTATTGAGAAAGCACATCGGGCTTTATTATGTTATGATTTAATTCGGACTAAAAATTTGACACAAAAACAGTCCTTTTTCCCCTTATTTTTTAGTAATAATAGTGTAAAATAACATAATAATTTCAAGTTTATATATCATCATGATAATAACACATCTGATATTCATTTTATGTTATTAAATTTGCACAAACTTAACATTCCACAGATTTTCTTTCCCCGTATTAAGCAATTAGAGAATATTCTAATAGGTGGTCATTCATTCAGCCACAAAGAAGAGGAAGCCACCCGGCCCCCACCCACATGAAACCTCATCTCATCGTGCAGCCACTCAGGCCAACATGTGATTGGAATTTAATTTCTCTTCAATCGATCCTCATGCATGCTCTCATTTGGTTTGATCCATCCCCTACTTGTGTGACCCATAAAATTTCTGCCAAAAGAATTCAGTTATTTACTTATATATAATAATTAGAGATCTAGTTTAATTGCATCTACTCCCTCCGTTCTAAATTTATATATATATATATATATATATATATATATATATATATATATATATATCATTTTCGAATAAAGAAAGAAACAACAATAGAACCTACCTCACCACTTGGTCATTTGACCTTTAGCTAGACTCTAGCATAAATATCCAGTTATGGTTATTAATTATTATCATTATCGTCATGCATCTTCATCATTGTGAATACATGCAATATCATAGCTTTCTTAATTCACTACTATATATATATATAAATACTAAACATGCACATCTCTCTGATCTCCCTTTGTAGTGGTGTTTCTTCTTGAAAGAAAGAAAAAGAGAATTAAGAGAGAAACATATATAATAAAAATGGAGTCGTCGTGGTCTCGTGGTAAGGTGACTGTTACAACATCATCATCATCATCGCCTAAAGGTAAAGCTGGTAAAGATGGGTCTGTAAATAATTATAATTCACCAAAAGGTAATGGGGAGTACATGAAGTATTGTTTGTGCTCACCAACAACGCATGAAGGATCGTTCCGGTGTAAGTTTCATCGGTCGTTTAAGAGATCCAACTCCCTGCCTCCGCCAACAAACGACGTACCTGCCCTGCCCTAATTTCTCCCAACTATCTATACTCTACTAAACTATATATATATATATATATATATATATATATATATATACACGGTCCGGATCTTAAGTTCACCCAACTAAAAACTCACTTAACTCACCCTCCTTAAGCGACCGACCGGACGACGGTTTGGTCCGTCGTTATATATACAACCATCGTCTTAACTTTTAGCGACGGACAACATATAGCGACAAACAACATATAGACGATTGTATATATAGCGACGGACGAACCGTCGCCCAATTCGTCGCTAAATAAGAGTGGGTTGGATGAACTTTTAATTAGGTGAAATTAAGATCTTTATCGTGTATATATATATATATATTTGTTACGTACTTTCATTGTATATATATACTTATTAATTATAAACTCCTCCTAGGCTCCTAGCTACTATATAGCTCCTTTGTATTTATGAAAGAAAGAACGAAAAAAAATTCTCTCTATCTTTATGTGTGGAATGTGGATGTCAAGTCTTTGAATTACCTTATAATGAAATCAATATATATATTATAAGAAGCTTATTTTCTCTTTGATCTATGTTGATCTTGGCATGATATACATCTTAATTATATGATTTGTTAGCTAACCTAATTAGATGCCGTCAAATTTTTGGGACAAGACCTTTGAAAAATATTTGCACTATTCCCATACATTCATCAACAGTAATCACTGTCCTTTTGTATAGATATCTATATTACTAAATGCATTAGTACTCTCTCTCTCTCTCTCTCTCTCTTAAATTTTTTTTTTGTTGCTAAATGTGTTTGAGTTTATAACGATGGCTAGGGGCATCCCCAAATATAGCAGATCCATCTAGAGATAAATCAAAAAATGCAAGTTATATATGGAATGTTAATCAAATCTATAATAGTCAATTACAATAATATAAACAAAAAATTTACAAGTTGAGAGGCTGGACTTGATAATATTTATTACATCTAATGCAAATTTAGAAGGGGGAATGGGGATATTTTTATGTATCTTTGAATTTCTAGCTTCCCATACTTTGTAAAATGTGACTGTAATTGACAGATAGATGATGTTCTTTGAGAGCGTTGTACCTTGGAATGAAGTAGCTAGGAAAGTCAATAATACCATGCCAAGTTATGAGATATGTGATCCCAGTTTCTCAAACATAAGGTAGCATCAAGTGGAATATTAATTGTAATTACCTTGTTCATTTAATCTTTCTTTAATTTCTACTTGTTTTTAAATCAAATGGAATATTAATTGTAACATAAAAGGTAAGCCAGATATGTTGTACTCTCTATGTCACCTCACATGATAAGAAAAATATTAAGAATTTTGAAAATTAAATAGTTAGTTATGTATATCCTCAACTAGACACAAAATGACATTATGTAAATAATTACAAATTCAAAAACTTTTATTAAATTTAATGTACAAAGAATTTAGCTTATTTTATAAAAAAAAGAAATAGACAAATAATAATATCAAATGATGTTTTTATGGTTGTAGACTTATATTAAATATTTTATCAACCAAGTAGGCACCAGCTAATAGGTATCGACCAACTTAAATTCTCACCCATTCATAAGTGGAAGATGATATTTTAGATTGTCCAAGTCTTTTTTGCAAATTACTTTTCTTTTTAATTCCGGTCCATATATAATTGGTCTAAGATAAGATGATGAGATCATGAGAGTCAGTTTTATATTCCATCATCTGTTTCAAAATTATAGATACAATTTGATTTTTGATGTTAAATTAAATAATATCATATTAAATTTTAAATTGATGTAAATTTATTTAATTTTAGTTAATACAGTTATATAATTACACAGTATATAGCAAAAACTATTAATCACAAAATTTATTTTATTTTAAATTTTTATGAGTCATATCAATTTTAAAATTTAATATGTCATCGTTTGACCTTAAAAATTAAATTGTATTTTTAATTTTGTAACAAATCAATTCTTATATATAAATACATATACAAAGATGACATCACTCATTCCAATTGATTACAAAGATGACATCACTCATTCCAAATGATTGGAATATCAATCCTTCAATCCTTATATATAAAAACACATCCACATCATATTAATTACATCATCAAAATTGGTGAGTTAATCCGTCAATCTTTATATATAAAAACACATCCACATCATATTACATCATCAAAATTGGTGAGTTAACTCAATCAAAATTGACGAGTTAACTCAGTTAATTTTAAAAAAAGGTGAGCAATATCGATTAAAGATTAAATCGATCATCTCCCTCTCAATCGTAAGATGACATCACTAATTTCAATTGATTACAAAGATGACATCACTAATTTCAATTGATTGTAATCAATCCTTCAATCCTTATATATAAAAACACATTCACGTCATATTACATCATCAAAATTGGTGAGTTAACTCAATCAAAATTGACAAGTTAACTCAGTTAATTTTAAAAAAGGTGAGAAATGTCGATTAAAGATTAAATCGATCATGTTCCTCTCAATCGTTAAAAACAGAGAGTTAGCAGTGGAAAGTTACTCAAATTATAATTATAATTATTAGTTACAATTTCTACTGCGAAGAAGTATTTCATTCATCTCTAATAAGTTATCTGCTATCGAAATTGTTCGAACTCAAGACTCCAGGTACATTTCTTTTATATTTATTGTGTGTATAATATATGTAGGCTTCATTTAACTTTTGGAATTTTTGTTATTTGGTTGTAAGTATTTCAATAACTTCAAGAAAAAATATTATCGACTCTTGATGCTTATCAAGTTAATGCTTCACAGTGTTTGATAAAATGTTTAATCGTCATCTGGGTGATGTGTTTGTTTGCATGTTCATTGCAAACAGTTGTACGACTAATGAAAATTTGAAATATGATCTCATTCTCTACTGAGTACTACATATCATCTATGTGACCGAAGTATTTCACATATATAATAATAGGTCAATTGTTTTTAATTAATTTCACATGTCAATTTATTATTTAAATTAGCCTGTGCATTGCAATGACTGTCAACTAGTGAAATATTAGAAACACAATAACATAACAAAATTCTTCACCACTTAAATTAAATAAAGGCTACTCATTCTTTCATGACTAAAATGTAAAACTTACCTTCTAATTTGTTGTTTGTTGTGATCGGATGATATTGTCTTGAGTTTTATAATTGTCATTTCATACCCTCTAATTGTAATTATTCAAAATAAACCCAAACTTCTAGAAATTGTCGTAACTATCCTTATTTAGAGGGTACACTTGTATAATTTGGTTTATTTTGAAAAACGAAGTATACCCACAAGTTAACTGAAATTGACAACTACAAAAAGCAAATTTTAAAAAAAAAACAAGTAACAAACTGAAAAAATCAATTTTTACATTTTAGCAATCCCTTCAATTAGAAAACTTGAGCAACCTCAAGTTGATTAACCAGATTTGCACGTGTTCGTGTTCTTGAGTTACTTCTCATATTCTATTCAAAAAAAAATTGTTAATATAGAAAGAAAAAATTCTTATTTTTAATAAATGTATTGTTTTGGAAAGCATGCATTCTATTTGTAGTAAGAGTTTTATTTTAGGAGTGTCTTATTTTGAATAGAAATAAGAGATTTGTGGGTTACTCTGTAAATAGAGTATTATGTTGATCAGTTATTGAAATATAGCGCAATCAAAAGTCATGCAACATCTTAAGAGTTGAGAGAGGGTGCGAGTAGATTTTGTGTTTGTGCAAGGAAAAGAATTTTTGTAACTTTTATATTACGTGCAAAAAAAGTTATATTGTGGGTGAGAATATTTTGCAACTTTTAGTCCGTACAAAAAATTGTGTCGTGCTATTTTTACGGTTTAGATTTTTTGTATGATTGATCCTAATATTATTAACTATCTTTTTTATTTCCTAACTCAAATCCTTATGAATTTCTTTTTTAACACATAATAATTTGTGCCACAATCACTATTCACTATATATAACTACTAGTAATTGTCCGTGCCTGAAGGCACGACGTAAAGAAAAATTAGATTAAAATTCGAAAAATACTACATTATCTAAATATTTTTTGCAACCTAAAATAACTTACAATCACACATAACAATTATCATAATTCATCACACCACCACAATAATTAATTTTTTAAAAAAAATAAATATTCAAAAAAATTTAAACTTTTTTACAAAACTTGTAAATCATCAATAACAATTTTCATAATTTACCGCACTACCCCAATAACAATTATTATACAAACTACGTCAAGTAAAACGTAAATATAAATATTTCATACAAACTCTGGGTTCGGTCGGGCACGACCATGACAACAAAGCGCGAAAACCCTGCTGTAATCTATGCCCCATTACCACCCGACCCGGATAATCAAAATTACGTCCTTCTTCCCCTCTTCAACTACCACCCTACAAACCGACAGCTCCGCCGCTACCTCACCTTCTCCGCCGTCCTCCTCCTCCTCACCGCCGGCTGCCTCCTCTACCCTTCGGACCCTGAGCTCACCCTCGTCCGCCTCCGCCTCAACCACATCCAACTCCGTGCCACCTCTCTCAATCTCTCCCTCTCCCTATCCGTCCGAATCCTCAACCGCGACTTCTTCTCTCTCCGGTACTCTTCCCTCGACGTCTCTGTCGGCTACCGAGGTCAAAACCTAGGGCACGTGACGTCCGACGGAGGTCACGTGAGGGCTAGAGGGACTTCTTATGTTAATGCCACGCTCCAACTGGATGGATTCCAGGTGATTCACGATGTGTTTTACTTGATTGATGATTTGGCTAGGGGTTCAATTCCTTTCGATACTGATTCCATCGTCAATGGGAATGTCGGCCTTTTTTTCATTCACCTTCCAATTAAGGTATGTATATTGGGCAGTTCTTAGGTTTTGATGCTTCTGAACATAAATGTTTCAGCTTTAGTCGAATAATTGTTGGGAATTTATATTAAATTTTAGATTTATGCTGCATTTCAGGAGTGCGTTTTAATTACATGTAAATTTCAGAGTGGGTGGCGGTGGTGAGTGGGGGGTGGGGGTGGTAGTGACTGGTGGTGACTGGTGAGTGGTAGTGGGTGGTATGGGTGGTGGTGGTGTAGCGAGAGAAGTGGAGTGAACAATTAAAAAAATGAAATTATAATAGTGAGAGTAAAAGACTAATGAGAAATCTCTTTTTCTAAAAAAGACCTGTCTCATTCTCTTTTTTTTTAAGTGCCAAAAAGAGGTTGGCTAAATTTTTATCAAACAAGATTGTCTCTGCACGAAAAAGAGGAAAATAGGTAAAATGAGACAATCAGACCTCTACAAGTAGCATAGGATAAGCGAATTCCTGATGATGATCTAGAATTGTCACTTGCGTTTCAGTATTCTATCTTACACATATTTTTGTTTCAACTTTTTTATAGGCAAGAATATGGTGCGAAGTTAACGTAGATATAAACAAGCAGACAGTGATCCATCGAGATTGCTATCCTAAGGTGCGAACCTTTTGTTTTCTTATTTTTTTCGTCCAAACGTCGAAGCTTATTGCTTACTATTGAGGGTTCAACTGATATCTCTTTTCCTTAGGTGCACCAAAGAAAAGGAGAAAAATATATATATATCTGGTGCTTAGGCAATTAATAAATGGTGTTTAACAGTACAACCATTGTCTTATGGTCTCCTATGATACACGGCCCAATGAGTTTTAATCATGTACTACCTTTGTCCAACTTTATTTGTCTCCTTTCGTTGAGTATGTTCATCATGCATTTAAAGGCTTTCCAAAAACATATTTATGTAATTTATATTTGAAGTGTTTTTACATCCGCAGTGCATTTATATGTTATATTCACGTATATATTACTCATTAAAAAAAGTATGCAGAATACAATCTATAAATGTGTTTCCATTGCATCTTAAAATTGAGCCCAAGAAAGGATACAAGTAAAGTTGGATGAAGTATTTTTTTTTCTTCTTATGGGGCAAAAGGCGTATTTGTTTTGGCTATCAACCATTAACTAGCACACATGAATTTAGTTCCAGAAGAAAAGTGCACCAGCGTAGTAGCTAGTTATTAAGTTAGTGGGAGAGGTCTAGTTGCAACAGAAAATTGGCTTCTGCTTCCCAATTTCAGTCCATCTTGCCTTACGTTTTATGAAGAGCATGTCCCCCCTCCACAATTGGGTGTAGTACTATTTTATTTTCGTTTTGCAAGAATTGCTGGTTGTGTTCTTACATGTCATTCCAGTCTATAATGGCTGTGATTGGTAACTGAGTTGCTTATGATATGTATGGGAGTTGGATGGTTCCCCAAGCAATTGTACATGTGCCTATGTTTTTACTATATTAGATTCATTTACAACATGGTATATACTTTATTCATTTGAAACAGTACTTATGCGGGTAGAGTTTATTTTCTAATTGAGGTACTTGTATTCATTTTGCAGTGACTGTTGTACATATTGTAGAAGCTAGAGATAGTCCTAAAGATGAGGTGAAAGCAGAAGAATGGTTTTATGCAAGAGGTAATACCATTTGATCCTGTCAGCTGTCACTCCATGTTATTGATTGCTCACTGCGTGGAATCTTGCTTATAGATTGATGCACGCTGCTATTGTTAAGATGTGATTGACAAGGATGATATACTCTTTAACAATAGTGAAATATCTGTGTCATTTGTTTCTCAATATGCTCAATAGAATTAGTTATTGAGGAATATTAAATACAATTAATACATATCACAAGATTCTTGCTTTAAGATGAATAATTACAATCATTCACGATAGATTTCTATAATAGATCTCTAGCTTGATATTGGGTTTCATGTTGCAAAAATTTAGTTCTCAAGACCCTTAATAATGAAGTAGTTGGTTTCATGCCTTGTCTACCAATCTTGTGTGCAATTCTATTTAAAAAGGTCGTTTTTTATGTATATGTACGGATGTAACATCGCTGAGAAGTACTCCCTCCATCCTTCCAATAAGTACCACAATGAAGTTTTTCTTTTGTCTGAAAATAGATGTCATTCTTTTGAAAATCAAGTGCTTGTAGCTCTACAAGCACACGCCAATGTTGTAGTATCTCAAGAGTAATGATGAAATTGTGTCAAAAACTAACATTTTGATTTTAAAAATTGACTTCCTTAATCTGCCTGACATTCCAATTGAGACATTTATTGTCTGACAGGACTAATTTGTTTTAAGTTTTGAGTCCGTCTTATCTAGTGGGGATTGATTGGAGCGTCTGTGAGAGAGAGACGGAGAAGAGACAGAGGGAGGGAGAGCAACAACTTGCTTTTTGGCAAATTAGGCATATGTAGACTTGTATTTGATGGAACCATACCCTATGACCTTAGCATAGGTAGACATAGTTTATGGAATCATGCCATATGATCCATTTCATATTGAATAAAACCTAGAAAGGAAGAGGGGGGCACTTCATTAACAAACAAACACCTCACCCTTCCTTTCGTGTTAATTACAAGATGTAAATTGTATTATTGATGGCAACATCTCAAAGTATGCGATGACCCCAGACATACTCAGTATGATGATGATGCCTGCAGCGAAATGAACCCGGATGCTTTGTCGGTGAACATATGCACTGCTTCAACCTGCCACTGCCGCCACCATTGGCTGCCACTAAAGCAACAGTTGGTACAAACCGTCTCCCAGTCTCAACCGCTGCCGGTGCCTGTAAAACATACCACCTCTGTCGTTTTGTCAAGTCCTTTTCACTAACCAAAGGGTAACACATTTTTTTCCTCTTCTATTTTCTCTTCCTCCAGTTCTTTCAACAACACAGGAAGTTTGTGTTGAAAGCAAAATAATCTGCAAATTATGGCATCATTTAATAGTCGGGAAGAAAGGAAGGAAAGGTGGCCAAGGAAAGTTGGGTATAAAGGGCTTTAAGATCAGATTCCATTAGGATTGCTTTTCAAAGATATATATGAGGTGCTTGTTTAAGTTTAAAAATATATACTCCCTCCATTCCATATTATCAGATATTTTTAAATATTATAAGTATTACTCATTGTAAATTTTATTGTTTCATAATTTTTACCGAGTTAAATTGACTTTCAAAAGTCAATAATGTTAATAATTTGGAACAGAGGGAGTATATTATACATATATTTGAGGTATTGATGAAACTTTTCCAAGAAACTGAGTCAGCCAAACCTCATTTGTTTAAACCATGGTCTGATATTGTCAAATATGTGGCTGCCCACCTGATTCCCAGGAGTAAACCAGGTGCTCCTAATATTATGTTATGCTGCTTAGATGTCATGTTGCCATCTGGGATTTTTCGATGGCGGGTCCTTATCACAAAGTGGCAAGAGCACCAATTCCCTTTGGTTAGTACCAAGGTTCTTAAAATGGACCGTTCATTGAATCGAAAAAGGTTTCGGGGTCCAATTAGTGATTGAACCGTTATTGACTCAGTAACGTCATTATTATATATAAAAACATATATTATTAATAATTAATAAAAAATTAAAAAATCTCATTTTTTTGAAATAAAACATAGTAAAGATGAGTTATAATATTAATAAAAGTATTTAATTTTAATATTAAAGTTTTTTTGGTAAAAAAACCGGGTCAATTAACTTGATTTACCGGTTGGACCGGTGGTCAACGGGCCAACTTGAGTTTTGACTAAAATTGGGTCATTGGCTCAAACCGAACCGGAAGACGGACCGGTTCTCGGTCCGACTACTGGTCCGGTCCGGGTTTTAAAACACTGGTTAGTACTTCGTAGGTGCTTCTGCATGTTTGGCTGGGTAGAAAGAAATTTTGATTTCAGAATAGAAATTAAAAGTGGATCAATGGGAATCTTTTTTTCTTTTTCTTTTTTACATGTTATTGGTTGATATTTATTTGTTTTTTCTGGTTCAATCACGTGCTTTGCATACTGGGATTGTTTACATTTTTTGTGAGGTTAGGCCGTTAGGCTTATGATGATGGAAGGAGGCCGAAAGGAGCCGAGTGATGCTGTTCTTGGTCAGATTCTTAATCTATTTTTAGTCCTTTTTTTGGATGCTAGCCAGCATAATTGGATGTCCTCTGATAACACCTGCTTTTGCCTATAATTATAATTATGCTACTTTTGGATCGAATCGAAGGAATGGAATAAGTGAGGGAACAATAAAACCTGATTTTGAGCATATTTATTCCACTTGAAATTTCTAATTATAAAAAATAAGATTCTCAGTCAAGTTTTCTGTTGAATTAAATAATAAATAAGAAAAAGTTAACAAATATATGTATTACAATTTACAAAATGTATACATTTAGATTCTATATGTATCTTTAAAAAAAATTACCTTCAAAGAAAGACACTCGTTTATTTTCCAACTCTGTTGGAGAAGAGGAGAATCACAGGGAAAAAAAATTGTTTGCGTTGCGTTATGAACTGAGAGGGTTTTTTCTTCTTTTTGTGACTAAGAGTCTGTTTTGATTTCTCATATTTATTGATTTGTTTTTTATATTTTATAATTAATATGAGGCTTCCTTACTCAATACGTTTTTTTCTTGAGATTGAGTATATAAAGAATGATTGGATTGATTGGCTTCTCTTTTCTTTAACAGGTACAAGCAGCAACTTCTTTTGTTTTATTTATTATTTTTTTATATACATAAACTTATAAAAAATTTAGGCCCCCCTAAACTGTGGGCCCCGGACGGTAGCCCAGGTTGCTTTGGCTCTGGGTGGAATGACACATTCTAGCTTCCCCCAAGAAATAAAATTTATACATTTTGAGAGAAATAAGAATGATTCATTTCGTTCCGTTCCATTCCATTCCAATAGAGCAACTAAACACAATTTAGTTTCATTCCATTCCCATCCTCCTTCCTCCTCCCATCCAAACATAGCATAAAGTCTCGGAGTAGTTGATTAGTTTTTTGAATGACTTTATGTTAGCAGTATCATGTTGTAGTGAGAACAAAGAATGCGATGAGGAGGAAAGGTGGATAAACAACAACTATAGGGTTTTAAATGCAGAAGGGAACTATTTAGGATCTGATTGTCCAAAAAGTAGTCCACATCAATATTTGATATTTTTACGCGTATGACCCACATATTAACCAATAAAAATTTGACATATCAGTTAATATGTGGATTATACGTATGAAAATATCAAATATTGATGTAAAAATATCAGTTGCCTTACAAAGAATATTAGTATCATGTTTTTGTTTATTCTTTTGGTTTAGTAGGCGTGATACGATAATTTGAGAACAGTGTTTTTCAATACTATTATTCTCTCTGTTCTAAAATTAGATATAAAAAGTAGGAGATAATATTTTGGTAAGTGAAGTTTAATATGATGTTCAGGGAATTTTGGTGTGAGATTCCATTTTGTTCGACTTCCATGTATTTGTTAATATTATGTATTTGTTCGGCCCAGATATGTTGCCATGTCGTATCATCTTATTGGATTTGTTTTACATTAAAAAACCAATAAAATACAGTAATGAGTTTGGCATTTTGTTTTGGGCTATGTAAGGCCGTCCATGGGCTTCATCCGAGCCCAACTCAATCGAAGTTCAATCTAAAGTAGGAAAATTATCAAATAATTGTACCTTTTTCTCACTCATGGACTCATGGTAATTAATTAAGAATTAACGAGGAACATATAGCAAGCGCTACTATTCGAACGATTGTACATAGTTTAAGGACTAATAGTATATTTTAAGAAAAATATCTCAAACAAAAACGCAAACTTTAAAGTTCGATAAATAACCTGAATTTTTTTAAATTATTATTTTTTATTAATACCCGGATCATATTCGTTCAAACAATTTAAATTCTTCGGGCTCGACTCGATAGTTAAATGAGATTCAATCAAATTTTATTTTATACTCAATAAATTTTTGTGAACCTAGTCTGAGCAACTCAATATTCGACTCGATTCATTTACACCCCTATCAACAAGTTATATTTACTAAAAATCGTACGATAGAAATATAAAGTGTATTATGTACATCCAACCTTCTATAAAAAAAATTAAAAAATAAATAAATAAGAGCTTTATTTATTTATAAATTATTTTTGTGATGGTACTAAATGATATAATATTCTTTAATTTATTAACAATATTATCATTATGCTATTATTATTATTATTATTATTATTATTTAAAAAAACATGCAACACCCGAAAACAAGGAGAAAGGAAACGAGAAGGGGGGAGAACAAGGGAAGGAGAAATATTTAGTTGGTCAATGAAGCTGGCGTTGATCGTTTGATACGCTGACGGTTGACCAATGACTTTTACTCGCTTTCAATTACCAATAAGAAGAGTCTCTTTCATCTATGACGATCCTTCTAATTACTTAATTGTCCGAACAAAAATTATACTTAAAACATATAATTATTGATATTTTTATAATTATGCTAACAACAATTAACATTTTAAGGGGGTGTTTGATAAAAATGAATCTGAATTTAAATGAGCTGAATCTGAATGAAAAAAATTATTTGATAATTAACATGCCTGAAACATCTGAATGACATAATTTTATTATTTTATCCCTCTGAAAAAATTTAAAGTTGTTGTAAATTTATTTAATATTACTTAATATAATAGTTAATATTTATTTAAATTTTTTAAATTTTATTCAGCTGATCATTCAGCAAAAAAAATCTAATTTAGCCATTCAACTCAATCATCTTACCGATTCAATCATTCAAACGATTTTTTTTAAAACAAACGCACTTAATGGCTGACCGATTCAGCCATTCAGCCATTCAAATGTATTCAGTCCTAAACAAACAGTTCTTAAATTATATTTTATTACTACTAACATTTTTTTTGTTCAAATAATATTAATAATATATTATTATCTGTTTTATAAAAAGAGAAGGTCTTTCTTCTTATTTTTATTTACATCCTCTCTCATAACTTCTTTGTCTTTTATTTTCTCCTTTTTTTGCACACGTCAAATAACTAATACTCCCTCTGTTCTTAAAAAATGATTAAAAATATAAATATTTTTGTTTTCAAAAAAATGAGATAAATTTCATAAAATAAAGAGTAACTTATTCATTTTGTAGGGTCTGTTAATTTTTTTTTAAAAAAGTACTCATAACTTTATACAATCTTATGGGATAGCAAAATATAAATTTGACTTTTTTATTTTTATTTATTTATTTTTTTAATATGTGTATTTTTATTTATTTAAGAACGGAAAAAGTACTTATTAATGCAGCTTAATTAGGTTGATCCCTGCTTATCTAGATTTCCCACGTGTATATGGAATTAGCCGCCTAAGTCGTAACCTACTACAAGTCAATATTAAATTGAAGTACGTAAAGAAATGAAGTAGGGTCAACCACGCGTACCTTCCACCCCACTCTCTCTCTCTCTTCTTTCCTTGAAAATTCTTCATCTTCTCCACTAGTACTATATTATATAACACACCCATATATGTATATATATAGCCATCATATCATTCAACAAAAACTCATTCATTATTATCCGTTTCAAATTTTTTTCTAAATCCCTCCGGCCCAACAATTGAATTAATTTTGTCCCTTCTAGCTAGTACTCGATCCGATCCTCCTGTTTGATCTTGTTGTATTTAATTAATTATTTGAAGACGATGATGAACTCAATAATGAGAATATTGGTGGCTCTTCCGATCATTGGATTCATGTTTATGGCGATTTTGCAAGTGGGTCAGGCTAAGGAAGTAGTTGGTCCATCACCTGCACCAAATGGTCCGGCGCCGGCCAATGACGGCTCAGCCATTGATCAAGGGGTTGCCTATGTCCTTCTGCTTCTAGCTCTGGCCCTCACTTATCTAATCCATTAACGAATCAATTCTTTCCCCTTTTTTTCATTCTTTTTTTATGATATAATTAAGTCATTCTTTATGTATGTATTTCTTTTTGGAGAAAAGAAATTCACAAGCTTCCATGATCGATCCCTACAGTTATTGTAAAGAAATTTATTCATATACTACTACCATATATATATATATATACACTCCACTATTAAATGGAGTTCTTTTAATTTAATGATACCATGAGGTCCTAATATTATTTGCTTTGCGCTTGTTCAAGATCGGATTTCTTATTTTATTTATTGGTTTGGTTTGGTTGAACGCCATATGATAAAATACTTATTTTGTTAGAGATACAATTAATTTGACTTTTAAGATTGAACGTCGGCGTATTAAATTTTTAAATTAGCGTGACTTATAAAACTTTAAAATAAAATAAATTTTGTGATTAATAATTTTTTTTATATATTATACAATTATAATAATTATATCAATTAAAATTAAATAAATTTATATTAATTTAATATTTAATAAATTATTATATAATCTTAAAAGTTAAATTAAATTTTTGATTTTAAAACGGAGAGAATATAAAAATCGGATAATTAGTGGAGAGTTAGAAGAGTAAAGTCTGGTCATGCTTTAAATACCAACCCCTTTGATATTAGAGTACAGTGAAAGAAGTATGTGGACAATGATTAATGAGCACAAGTCCTAAACATATTTGAATTAAATGATAAATACTAGAGTAAAAGATTGGTATGGTACAACATGATACTTCGTTTCGCCTTCTTTCTTTGGTTGGCTTTTTTATAACAGACTTGTCATATGTCCTCTTAATATATGTTGCCTATGCAACCGTTCAATGAATCATTTGATCGCCTCTTTTTTTAATGTGAGTTTTCTAAACATATATTAAGAGCTGTTTTTGCTCACCATGATTGGTTTGAGATACCTTTTAGTTGAATCAACTTATATATTATATTCAAATCACTCGTATGGATTTCATGACTTCGCGCATCATAAAACTGTTTGACTTCTATGGTCTTACAAGATATGGAACGGGCAAAAGCTCAGATCTCATGGAGATAAACTCTCTGCTGCCTCTACTATCGCTCAATATTGTATTAACATTAACAAATGTAAACTGTTCTTTGTTAAGAAATTTAGTAAATTTGTAGAAACCTTTTTTTTCTTAGGGTTTGATAGTTATAGTCTTTTGACTATACATCTACATCGTTGGTCTGTCTCTGATGTCTCTGCTACGGTGGCTTCGCGGAGTATGTCCCGAGATCTTTGTTTTCTTTCAATATACTCTCAATTTATCAAAAAAAAAGTATATTTTTTAGGTTTAAGAGTCAATTTTAATAATATTATATTTTAATACAAGCTTGACCTAAAAAAAAGCCCGAACTCAAAATGGCTCACATATTTCAAAAGGGCAATTAAAAAACTGGTGGGAAAAAGGATGGAAAGAGGTCAAAGTAAGTGAATTGTCGATGGGACTATTCAAGTCCCAAGTACTTTCATTGATGGGTTTATAAAATTTGTTTGTGGCCTAGTTTGAAGTTGGAATTTCTTAACAACACACCGTTCAAGAAAATATTCTTTTGAATTATGTGTATATTTTCTTGAATTTGGTGTAAATGCAAAAATCAAAAGAATATGTACACAGTTTAAGAAAATATTCTGTTAAGCTGTGTGCTTAGCATATGTCCTTAGGACACATGTTAAGAGGACCCATTTATCTTGCAACTTTCAATTATCAGATCAAAAATTTATATTTTTACCGAAAAACATAGGTTACAAATGAATTTCAAAGGTGCATAGGTAAATTATATGCATATTATACACCAAGAACTGTAATATCATGTTAAGTAAGCAACTCATAAAAAAAACTTAAATGATATTAAAAAAGAGTCATTAACGATTGTATATCAAGCTAGCTAGTGTAACTTGCATATCATGAGAACAAAATTCACAATGACATCATTTATATTACTCTCTTTACTCCATTACTTTCGGTTTCAAAGAAGTCCTAATTGGACTTTCATTTGTCTCTGGAAAATAACTATAAAAAAAATGTGCAACATTTATCAAAGAGTTTTAACCTTTTGTGATATTTGATTTTTAAAATAATGAAATGTATGTAATGTCATTAATAAAAATAATAAAAAAACAAAAATACCATTAACAAATTAATGTATCTATAGTTAAACTTGACTATAACAAGTCACATATTCCATCTCTCCATAATATATAGCACTGTTATTAACTATAATTAATAAATCAAAAATCTAAGATCACAATGTAAGGTAGGGGTGCAACTTGGGTTGGACAACGCATGAGTAACCTGAGTTCGTCTACGAATTTATGCTATTTGGGTAAAGATGTTTCAACATTTTTAAGAACTCCCACAACCCATAGTCCGCTCAATTTTAATTTATGTGGCTTGAGTTTATACTTTTAAAACCCCAGGAAACCAACCCGAGCCCGCCCAAATTATATATATATATATATATATATATATATATATGGGCTATATGTAGCTACACAGCTGTGTAGATACACAGTAGGCTATAGCGACGGTTTTCTAGTGCTATAGCGACGGTTTGTCTGTCGCCATAGATATTCTGTTTATAGCGACAGACAAACCATCGCTATAGCCTTGAAAAACCGTCGCTATAACCTACTGTGCACTACACAGCTGTGTACTTACATTTTTCCCTATATATATATATATATATATATATATATATATGAGAATGATCATAACATATACGTATTTGATATGGATCTTTATAGGTCATATACCCTTTATACCATTGAAAACAAGAATGAACGGTCAAGATTAAAAACTAAAAATCGACATTCACTACTATTAACAACGAATGGTAAAAAACATATATCTTCCGCTACTAATAGTAGCGAACGCTAATCAAAATAAGAGTTTGACTTTATTAACTATAGTTTAGGATTTATTAATTAGGGTTTGTGGTTTATAAATCAAAGTTTATAATTTATAAACTGGAGTTAAGGGTTTATTAACTAGGATTTAAGGTTTGTTAATTTTTTTTAAATTGAGTTTATTAACATTATTAACCTCTGGTTAATAAACAATAAATCCTGGCTAATAAACCATAATTCTTGACTAATAAACCTTAAACTCTAGTTAATAAACCCTTTTAATGATGAATTAGGATTCTTTTCATTTCAAATGAAATGGAGACTCTCCATTTCAGGGTCCAGATTTAAAATATGTTGGAATGTGATGATGATGGGAGGGAGAGAAATGATGGAGAATATACAAAGATTGGAGAGTGTGATTAATAAAGGTTGAATTTATGGCCTAAATTATGTGTTATGATTAAAAATATGTGTTGTTGTTTTGTATAAGAAAAATATTTTTCTCGAAAAATGACGCGAAAAAACCCTATTCACGCAAAAAATGTTTTTCGGTTTTACTACATTTTGTATTATGAGTTAGTACTTGGTATGAAACAACTCGGGCCCAATAGTATCTTCTTGGGTCATCTTAGTCCATCTCAGACTCACCCAAAAGTTCATGTCTGAAGGTACTATTGGTAGTTACTTAATTCATTATATACAAAACAAAATTTTCTCATATCTTTCAATGTGGGACTGTGGTGTTACAAACTCCCTCACTTAAATTTCTGACGTCCTCGTCAAAATCGATCACACACACGGTTCACATATCTTTGTTTCTCTAGCTATTATCGGATAATACCAGCTGGCTTCGTGTCCCCATCTCCGGACCTCCTTCTCTCCATTATGGGATAATAACACCAGCCTTCGTATCCCCACATTTGGCAACTCGATCGGATTACCCGACTGAATTTTCGAGAGTCGGCTCTGATACCATATAAAACGACTCGGATCAAATCCCGAGTCTGGAATAAATCTCGGATCAAATCCCAAGTCCGAATCAAATCAAATTCATTCAAAATAAAGACTTGAACTATTGGCCCAACAGTATCTTCTTGGGTTATCTTAACCCACCACATGATCACCCAAAAGGTCATGACTGAAGGTACTGTTGGTAGTTACTAATTTTTTATATACAGATAATTTTTTTTTACATCTTTCGATGTGAGACTGAGGTGTTACATGGCAACGAAAGACAGACTTGACTTCTATGCCCACCCAACTTACCCAAATTTTGTGTGGGTTAAGGCGGGAATGATCCATAAACCCGTCCAACCCGCCCAAGTTGCACCCCTAATGTAAGGTAAATACTTTGAAAATGGTAACATGGGAGCTAATTGTGTGGCCCATTGGGCTTGATCTCTAGATGGACCGTGGCCACACTCACTTGGGCCACCAACACAAAGCCGAACCAACTGGTGCATTGCTGCACCCTCATTGCTATCGTACGCATATACGCACTGGATACACCGTTTTGTGACGCCCCCATACCTCATATCGACCCATGTACCAACTCAGCCATCAAGTTATCCCACCGTCGTTTCGAATATACATACACTATCTCATCCATAAATTACCATATTCTTGATATTTACGCTTGCTTGATCAATTCTCTATCTACAATTTTTTTTAGCTAAAGGTATGATTTTTATTATTTACTTCAAATTATCCTTCATTTCTTGTTAATGGGTGTCCGTATATTCGTATATTTGTATGTGGTTATGATTTTTTTATGTTTGTGTTCTTGTTTATTTTGAATCTGCAAATGGGTATTGATTATTCTGCTATTGCATGAGTTGCATGTTTTTGTGGATGATCGGCTAATCGACTGATTTACCCGATTGATTCGAGCTTCATATAGCTTACCTTCAGATTCTGTTGGAAGTGATTTCAGAATTTTAGGTACTGAAATGTTTGTTTTTATTGAAGGGCAATAATTTGAACTTTATGCATTACTGGCGATAAGAAAGATGAGAAAGGATTTAGTTTTTTGAAAATTTTGATTAATACGGTTTGAAAATTGCCTTGTTTTTTTCTTCATGTGGATTTCTGCATATCTTGATGACTTTGAATGCATGAGAGATCAGTGTTTGACAGATTGAAGATCAGTGATGGTCTTATTTGTAATGCTTGTTGGAAATTGTGCATAAACTTTTCATTTAGAGCTGATTTGGACTATATATGTGACTTTTTTGTTCATATGGTTTGTCAAATTCATGCAATGCGACTGCAAGGAGTGAATCTATTTGTATATTCTTCCATAATGTGACTGTATTTGAGGTTATTATGTACTGGCTTAATATGTTGGTTTACCTTTTCTGTTTTGGATCGGGATTTATAATGTTTATGTTTGGATTGATGAGTTCTTACTGTTACGGAAGAAAAGGTATGTGCTTTTAAGCTTCTTGTAAATGAGATGAAGCATATTAGGTATACGCTGCTATCTAATTAAATGTCTGTCATCTATTCCAAAAAAAAAACTACGAATATTGAGTATATAGTATTGAAAAGATTCTGTTTTCCACAAAAATAACATGTTCAGCATATCTGGTAGCTTTTAAATGACTACTAGTCATCAAAAGGCCTCTTAATCCTCTTCAATACATACCACATAAGGCATAGAGGAAAAGCTTCCTAGATGTGAATCCTTTTGGTTAGGAATTATTAGGGTTCATAAAATAAGATATAGAAAGGTAAAAATAACGATGAATAAGATAAATAAGAATTCATAGGGAGGAGGGAGGGGTACTTAAATGACTCCAGAAACTCTTGATCTTGATCAATATAGAGAAGAACGTTTAGGGGGGGGATTACGAAGCTCTTAAAAAAATTGTTGACTTTGTGTTTGTCAGCCTTAAGCAGCCAGTTGAGTCCTTCAGAGTAGACCCATAAATCTATAACCTATAACACACAAGAAAAACCTAGTATCGAGATATATAGGAAATAGCGAAACACCTAGCAATCTTCTTCTTATATTTGCCAAGGAAATACATAATCGTTTAAGGAAAGAACAAGCTTTTGTCATAAAATGTTAATACTAAAACAACTTAAGAGACTTTATTGCGATTCTGGTGATCACGTGCATGTCTATTAGTGTAGTCAGTATTACATTGTGCTATTCCTTCTTAAAGAAGACGTCGTCTTGATTTCTGATGGGGCGGCCATCAAATATGGGATGTTTTACGAATCTTACCACTTCTTTCAAAATGGCTTTCCAAACCGGTCAGAATCTTGAACAAAAAAAAATCCCTTTCAATAAAAAAATTTCCCCATCGAGTATACATACATATATACATGTATTTATATTTAAATATATACAAACACACATTTCGCTAGTGTTCAGTGAAACAAATGGAGCCTTAGGAACAATGGAAGGCGTGTATTGTTTATGTGTATGCAATACAGTTCTGTGTTTGGATAAACATATGTGACAGTTTATAAAATAAATGTTTTCCTTGAGATATTCAGTTGTTCATTTATTAATACTCTTTGTTGTTTCAGTTGAAACTTCAAGGTTTAAGTTATTTGAATTGAAGCTCGTTGAGGTTGGAGGAGAAAGCTTTGAGAAGATTTCTTCTTGCATGGAAAAAGGATGCCAGATTTGAGAAGTGGAGTTCGTCAATCAAAGAGGGTAAAATATGTTGAGGAGAATCCTGCTGTTCTAGTTCCAACTCCTCGTCGTGGCACCAGAAGAGGTAATAACTCGAAAGCTCCAGTGTTGAACTCACCTTCGCATAATCCATTGAACCCGGCAAGCCTTTATCCGATGTCAAGGCCTGCTGGTAGAGGTAGAGGGGGTAGACAAATAAATCAAGAAAAGAATGCTGAAATTGCTGGGGCTGGGATTGGAGGCCGGGGTCGCCCAGGTTTGGACATAAGAGGAAAAGAAATGGTTGCTATTCCTGATGTGATTGCTGAGAGAACTGCAGAAAAATTAGCTGTTGTTGAGGAGGAAGGAAGTACTAGTCCACTTCCTGAAAGGGTATTAGTTTTTCTTGGACATTGTTCTATCTTCTTCACTAATAACTTGTTCATTATCTATGTATTGCCTTTTATATTTCTTGATAAATCTACAAGAGCACAGACAATCATACATAACTCACCTATAAACAAATACTTGCAGCCTTGCACAAACCTAATGTTTGAGCTCAGCTAAGAGAGATAACTAAGATAACGGAAACTCACTAAGATCACTTTTAAGTAGATAGCTAAAAGAGAGTAGTGTGATAAGTTAAAAGGAAAAAAAATTGATTGACATTGTCAAGAAAGTAGGTTTCATCAAGTATATGGTGGGGCCCTGCTGACATGCTACATTAACACTTGGTGCGATGCATACATTGTGTTTTCTATTCCCAGCAAACTTATTGATGTTTATTTATTCCTACTTTTGTATTCTTGATTTTCTGTTCTTCTGAGTTGAAAACTCCCATTGAACTATTAAATCAGATGTTTCAGTTGGCTAGAGGTTTATCAGAAACCTTTACTGATTTTGGTGGTTGACACCGTGGTCATTTGTGCTCAAACAGCGGTGTAACTAATTGTTTGGTTTCGGTAGTTTCCCATTTGGTACATACTTTTATGAACATTATTGCCCATGAATACTTTGTTTATTCCTTTATATATAATATAATTCATGATAATGTTGATTATCCATAAAAAAAAAAAAAATCATGGATGTTTCTGTCATTACCATGAACGTCGACATATATTGAAATTTGACATCTTCTGATAGATAGATGTTTTCATAATAAGAAAATATGTTATTTGTATTTTAAATTTTCCAGTGATAAGAGATATGGTTGATAAGATCCTTGTATTGCATTGCTGAAATTTATTGCACTCTTGAGCGACAACATGAAGCATTATTATCCACCACAAATCATTAGAAGAAAAGCAAATTATTCTGCTGTGAGTTGATTGTTTTTGCTAAGCTGCTTTCAGAAAGCACATATGGGTATCCCAACTTGGCATCCTAGGACAGTAATTGGCTGATTATTATTGTGCTTGTGATGTTGGATTTTCCATCAATTTGACCTTAGTGATATATGAAGCCTTTTCTTCTGAATCACTCTTTATTCACTTTTTAAATCCTTTGGTTGTGTAAGATTTTTTTCTCTTCAAGAATTTTCAAAATTGGATAAGTTTCTGTTGTTACTTAAATTCATGTGATTTCTGTTTGCATTTAAGCCTCTCTAATATGATTGGAAACTCTTGAGAGTGCGTCATCAGTTGAATGTCATAATGTAAAACATGAATTAGCCAATCTATTGATACAACTGGCCATCTTCCTTACAAAAGATTCATTCCATTTTTACTGCATTTTCCTTTTGTTTAATTCATATTTGGTTAGAACGTGAGTAGGAGATTCTTTTGCTTGACAATTTTCTTTAATTCTTTAATATCATGCCAAGGTAAAACATTTAAACATCTAATAGTTTCTGTAGCATTGGTCTTGGTTTGCATTTTCTAGTCCTTGTATTTGCTGGATTCTTTCTAACCCCCCCCCCCCCCCCCCATCCATCTTTCTTCAAGAAAAAAGTTTCCATATTTTAATTGGAATAGATTTTTTGTCCCTTTTCTGTCAAAAAGAGCCAATTAACTAACTGTGACTCATGGAAGACGTGTCCCAAGCAACACAAATTTAAAGGAAAAGTTTCCCTTCCAAGCATATGTGCAAATTATTTATATGACAATAAATAAGTTTTCAAGCTACTGTGTTATATATATATATATGTGTGTGTGTGTGTGTGTGTCAGTGTGTGTAAATTTGACCTTTTGCAGAGTTCTTTAGTTTTCTGAATTTGTATCATTCAAGAGATATGTAGGGAAACCCGTTTCCATAAGATTATTTGACCCTTGAATAACTGATGTAATAATGTAAAAAAAATTAAAAAATCAATAAGTAATAATAATTATTATGTAGGCTATTACGACTGGTAACAGGTGATTGAAATGCGTATGTATATGTCAAAATCAAATAGTTTGACTCTTTTATCTTAAAGAAAATTAGAAATTAGGGGTGACCCTATTTAATAAATATTTGTACCAGTACCACTGTACCAGGTGGTAAACAATTGTTGATATTGTTACCTTATGATGATATATGTAAACTAAAAATTAATTTACTTGTGAATATATATTTGATATCACATTGAAATGCTTAACCAATATCCATCTGGGACAGGTTAGTGTTTTATGTCACCATGTTGATCATTACTTCCATGGAAAAGTCAATAAAGCCTTTTACTCGTAATAGATATTAATATAAAGGGACTCAATAGATTCTCTTTAAGATGTGCTCAGGAAATCTACTCCTTGTGGTATTCTACAGAAGGAAGTTGAGTGTTAGAGGTATTGGAGGGCAGGGTCGGCCCTGAGGAGGTGCAGAAGGAGCGACCGCCCAGTCCCCCAAATTCGGAGGGCTCCCGAATTTTTTTGTGTGTATATGTAGAAAATTGATTATGGAAGTTTGATTGATGATTTTGCAGCAAAAAATGCAAGAAGAACCAATTTCAAGTGATAGTGTAGTATGGGACCGTTCACGGATATGGAGCTTTTGTGAATGATGCTAGCGATCGTGTGAAGTTTATAGTCCATTTAAGTTTTAGCTACCTTTTCTTTTTAATTGATAATTTATTGAAGTTTTAGCTATATTTTCTTTCTAATTGATAATTTTGTTACTCGACGTTGACATTTATTATTTTAATTAATGATGAATTTTGATATAAATTGTGCTTTATATTTTGGTGCTGATAAAAAAATTAATATTTTTATATGCGAGAGGACCCCTATTTTTTTTCTTGCATAGTGCCTCCAAATTCTTAGGACCGGCCCTGTTGGAGGGCATGTATCAGTTCCTTTGCTGAACAATGAGTGATTCTTCTAATATCATTGGTGTTATCATGTTAAGCTTTAGCTAAACGATTAAAAATATATATTAAATAGATGGCATTTTAGGAGAGTTTTCAAAAAGGGAAAAAGAAAGAAAAGAAGATGTTGTTTATGTGAACCCAGTGATTTTATTTCATAATTCATAAAGGGTTACCCGTATAATTCTGTGTTATGCTTTTCTCTCTCAGGTGCAGCTCGGCAGTTCACCTGTGTACAAGTTAGACAGAAAGCTGGGTAAAGGGGGGTTTGGTCAAGTTTTTGTTGGCAGAAGAGTGACAGGTGGCTTCGGAAATACAGGACCTGATGCAGTTGAGGTAATTTTATTATTCTTGAGCAACTCCAGTTGATACGTTTTGAGTATTATGTTGGTAATAGGGGTACCCCTGTTTTTCTCCCCTCTTCTTATCTTGCTATATTTTTACCTGGCTGATGTTAGGTTGCTATGAAGTTTGAACATCGAAATGGGAAAGGGTGTAGTTATGGCCCTCCTTATGAATGGCAAGTTTACAGGTAAGTGAAATTTATTTTATGGCATATTTCCTTGTTTGTTTTGCATTATAATTTATAACTTAAACAAATTAAATTTTGATTCTATTATTTGTTGGTCTCTACATGTAGTACTCTTAATGGTTGCTATGGACTTCCCTTGGTCCATTATAAAGGTCGCCAAGGAGACTATTATATCCTTGTGAGTTTCCCACATTTTCCCATTCAAGTATCTGTCTGCACATTGATTGTGTTTCCAAGAATTTTATTTAGTTGTGAAATTGTAATTTTTCTTGTGAGTTTATTGTGCTCATTATGTTGGACTTCCATTAAATCAGGTCATGGACATGCTAGGCCCAAGTTTATGGGACGTTTGGAACTCCAGTAACCAGATGTATGAAAATAATGACCTTCCCGACAATTTGTTGATTTTATTTGTTGTCTTTTTTTCTCATCATCTTTATTCATTTCAGGCTGTCCGAAGAGATGGTTGCTTGTATAGCGGTGGAGGCAATATCAATACTAGAGCAGCTTCACTTTAGAGGGTACATTAAAACTCTCTCTTGTATATTTATTTATTTTCTGTAAATCCCCCTCGTTAGATATATACACATACATATATTTATGTCCTTTGGAAATGTGACAGCTATTTAGTTTCTTTCACAGCTTTGTGCATGGAGATGTAAAGCCAGAAAACTTTTTGCTTGGTCAGCCTGGAACACCAAATGAGAAAAAACTGTACTTAGTTGATCTCGGTTTGGGTAATTCTTTTCTCGTGCTCCTATTTAATTTGCATAATTCAAACATGCTTTGGTAAATATATGTTTTGACAGACTGTAGATGGTCTAATTGGGCTATTGTATTTATACCATTTACCTCAGCTTCAAAATGGAGGGATGCATCTTCTGGACGTCATGTGGATTATGACCAAAAGCCTGATGTTTTCAGGTAACTGTGTCATTCTTCAAATTCTTTCTTCCAAGGCAGATGGCTATTATCTCGTAATAGTTCCAGAATTATTACTCCACCCTTGTGTTGAATCACCCATAGTCAACAGAAACAGGATACACTGCTTAGTGTCTAGGATTGATTATTTGATACTTTGAAGTGGATTTTTTTGTTTTATATTTATTTTTTTATGAAGGGAAGTTCTTTTATAGAATAACTAGAGTTTACATGCCTAATATGGTTTACAGCTAATTATTACCATATTGTTTGTTTAATTCATTACTATTGTGGTGGTACATGGTTGACTCTGCATGCATGCATTTTCAGATTTGTTTTCAATTAATTGAAATAAATTGATGATGTTCTATGTTGAATCTGATGCATGTTTATAATGTTACTGACAGGGGGACAGTACGTTACGCCAGTGTACATGCTCATTTGGGGAGGACAGGAAGCAGAAGGGATGACCTTGAGTCATTAGCTTATACTTTAATATTTCTTCTTAGAGGAAAGCTCCCGTGGCAAGGTTTCATTGTGAGTTCATCTCTGATTTTCATCCTGCGCGAGGATATGTGGCTTTGTACCTTAAGAATGCTTGAATTTCTCTTTGTTTATGAAATATGTATAAATGTATGATGTTTTTCACGTTATCTTTCATTTCAGGGAGAGAATAAAGGATTCCTTGTTTGTAGAAAGAAGATGGGAACTTCTCCAGAGATGCTTTGTTGCTTATGCCCTCCCCCGTTTCAACAATTTCTTGAGATGGTGACTGACATGAAATTTGATGAAGAACCCAACTACTCAAAGCTTATCTCCCTTTTTGAGAATAGCATAATTTCCACTGCATCATTGAGACCAATTAAAATAGATGGTGCCTTGAAGGTCTGTGCTTGATTTTCAAGTCAGTTTAGTGATATTTAAATGTAATGGAATGTCTCTACTATCTATTTTTAAATCTGCTGCATATTTTAATAGGTGGGTCAAAAGAGGGGAAGATCGCCTTTTGAGTTGGAGGATGGTGGGAATCCTAGAAAGAAAATTAGATTAGGTACCCCAGCTACACAGTGGATCTCAGTGTACAGCTCCAGGCAACCAATGAAGCAGAGGTAAAGAAGTTTTTCATACTCGCTCCCTTTTCAACTGTAGACGAAATAGTTACCACTTGACTCTAGTATAACCAAAGCAAGGGTTTTGCATGTTTTATTCCTGTCAGAATTTATCCCGAGTAAATTGATGGTGGGAGACCCATGAGCACTTCTATGATATTGGTTTTTATTGTTTAAATCTTATTTAAGTTTAAATCAATCATAATCTGACATACTGAATGGCATTCCAAGTTTCCAATTATGTCATTTATGCGAGCTTTCCATACTTAAATGTGTGTGGTTAAGGGGGAATGGACCTTCCATAACTACCGAAGTTCGAGGTATCACTGCACAGGTCTAACTTCCAATTTTCTTATCTGTTCATGGATCAAACAAATAAGAAATTGCGCATGATTATGTGCTGTCTGAAACAAATAAAGGAACGTGATCCACCGAAAATAACCCTAGAACCCATGGTAATACCAATGTCACCAGATTAAGCTAATGATGGTGGGATAGTTCGGAAAATTTACGTCAAAACTGTCATAAATACCTCTCAGAAGCAACCTGAGGTTGTATGAATTTTGGGCCACTTTCTTTCTTTCTTTGTGCAGTAAATTCATTAGTCATTTATGCCTCATTGATAGTTTATGATACTAATGTCATGCACGATATTCTTCTAGAGATTATAATAATCATTTTGGTAGGGCCTTGAGGTTATGGGGTCTGTAATTCCCTTGACTTGGCCAAGGCAAGGACATCGTGGCTCTTATCTCTGAGATATCAGAATTTATTCTCTTGGTCAACTAATGTGAACTTTCTATTGCAGATATCACTATAATGTAACAGATTCCAGGCTTTATCAACATGTAGAGAAAGCGAAGGAAGATGGTTTGTACATTAGCTCTGTAGCTTCATCATCAAATTTATGGGCTGTAGTTATGGATGCAGGGACGGGATTCACGTCCCAGGTTTACGAAATCTCGCCTTTTTTCTTGCACAAGGTAGGAGCTTCAGAATTGCTTGCTATATAAAGTTTGATTATTACATCACACAAGTGATCCTTTTCCTTAATATGCGTGTCTTATCGTTTCTTCAGGAATGGATAATGGAGCAGTGGGACAAGAATTACTACATCACTTCTATTGCTGGTGCGTCCAATGGCAGTGCCTTGGTTGTAATGTCCAAGGGTGAGTAAACGAAGTGTGGCTTCAAAATTTTTAAGTTTTGGTATGATCTTGTACACAAATCTTCTTGGAAACTGTGGCTTAGGAGATGTTAGACCTTGTGCCTAAGTTGTATGTTTCCTCAAAGTTATTTTGTGTCACATTGAATTTCAAAGTATATATGTATGTATATGTTCCACATATCATAAACAAGTAACATATATCATGATATCCGTGCCTTCGTGGATATTTTAGATATTGAGGAGATGTATATCCATCATGTCATGATTTCCATGAAGAAAATGACACTCGGGTGTTTTGCGGAAGATTGAAGTATTTCAAATATCATGTGAAAGTGCCAATGCATAAATCTGAATGGCGGCTGATCACAATTAATAACATTTATTATGCCATATTACGTTGATGTTAGAGTCTGATTAGGAATTGCAGTTTTAGACTGGTTCAAGACGTTGATTTATTTCTCATGCAACTTAATAAAGTGAGGGACTACAACGATGTCTACCTATAGAGAGACAAATTTCTGGCGAGAAATATATTTTAATATCAAAGATTTCATGTCATAATAGAAAATAAACTCTCTTTGACTTCGAGAGAGACTGTAGTCCGTTCGAGATTAGTTGTCTCCCTTATCCTCCATTCTTTTGTCATCATAAAACCTTGTCACCTGCTATTTAACTGTTTCAGCATGGTAACGGCAGGGTCCAATAGAGAGCAATTTTGGAATATAGATAACGTAGACCTTTCTCGTTATTATCTTAAATTGTATGAGATTCAAATGAGTGCATCTAATTTGGGAGCATGTTAGATGCATTATTTGGATTAATGAGCTCTTTGTATTTTAGTGTCTGGAGTTGAGATTACAAGAAGAAATTTTCATCCAATATCTCAGTCAATTGAAATATATTTATGCGCCTAATTACCCTTTTCTTTTCTTGCCACTGAAGGGACGACTTATACTCAACAATCATACAAAGTTAGTGATGTATTTCCTTTTAAATGGATCAATAAGAAATGGAAAGAAGGCTTTTCAGTTACCTCCATGACCACTGCGGGCAGTAGATGGGGAATTGCCATGTCGCGTGATGCAGGTTATTCTAGTCAGGTATTCCTTTTCTGCATTTTTGTTATTCTCCATGCCAAAACCTTACGTTGTAGAGCTTATAACTTTTGCACTTAATTTCAGGTGGTTGAGCTTGATTTTCTTTATCCCAGTGAAGGGATTCATAGAAGGTGGGAGAATGGATATCGAATTACCTCAGCTGCTGCAACAACCGATCAAGCTGCGTTTATACTAAGTTCATCCAAGAAGAAATCACAAGATGTGACGCAAGAAACTTTGCGCACATCTGCTTTCCCCAGCACCCATGTTAAGGTACTTTTTATTTTGTCTGACATTGGAACAATGTCATATATGGAAGATAAACAAATCAAAAATAAAATAAAATAAAAACTACAACAATAAATACTGGCATACTGGATTTTCTTTGACTGTCAGAAGTGAAAATTTAGTCCACCGTCAATCCCCTTCTACGACCCCGTAAGATCATAAAATATAGAATAACAATCAGAAACTATAAAGAACAGAATATTTCGTGTTGGTAATAGTTCAGTTTTAATATGTTACTAAGGATTTAACAGTGTTGCTGAGGATGGGAATTAGAGTATGAACATGAATTCTTGTATGAATAAATAAAAATAAATAAATAAGTTTTTTGTAGAGTTAGAATGACAGAACCACATGTGACAATGTCCTGCATTTGTTTTTTTTTGGGTTGGGGGAGGGAGAAGTTAACTGCTTGATAGAACACCAATTCTAGTGCCTTGTAACTTTTCTCTATATTTTCCCTTACTTACCCTGTTCTGGTAGGCTGTGTGAATGAAGATAATTAAGTATTGCAACTTTAAGGAGAAACAGCAATATTAATTTGGCACCTTTTTTTTGGGTCATGAGAACAATCCTGGGAAACAGCAATAATATTTTGGTACCTTTTTTTTGGGTCGAGAACAATCCTTTGGTTATTTTACACTTGTGATTTGAAAACCGCCGTCCTTTTCTTGGTGATAGGCTGTTAGCAGCAAGTAATCTTATACATTCTTCTCTTTTATTCTTTTCTCTGTTTGTTTTTTCCTGCTGGGTGTAGTAAAAAATAAGTTAATTGTATTATAATTGAAGGATTATACTATACTATATCCTTCTATGATCATGACTTATCAAACATGCTTCTGTAAGTGAATGAGGAATTTCACTAAATGTCTTTCAGTTCCCACATACTGTTCATTATACCATAGTATACACTGTCTTTGCACACTGCAATGTTGCTGATCTAGTATCACAACATTTACATCACTTTCTAATTCTTATGTAAGGAGCTAAAGTTGTCCGTACAGCTCCCTCATTTCATTGAGGGAATGAGTATGTTACATGGTTTTTTTATTTTTTATTTTTAAATTATCAAGGATAATTACTTATATGTGATTAAATTTGTTTATTCAAAGTACTCATATTTTAGTTTATAGGATGCATTGAGTTATATTCATTTCGCACACAACTAAACAATTACCCGCCGCTGTTGTCAAACTCGTTATTATATTGGTCCTTTAAACAAGTTAAGATGAAGGTAAAAGGAATCAAGGTTCTTGCAAGTTCTCCAGCTGAGAATCGACTTCTTTTAAAACACAGTTGAAGCATTTTCTGTTTTGTACTTGTTTTTATCTACATATCTACTTTGCAGTCTAGAAAACATTTGTATATTCTTGACGGTGAATGCTCGTGTTGATCATTTAGTATTGTCATCTGTCTTGTAGTACAAAGTAAGTAATAGCTGTTTCTGTAATTGGCAGGATAAATGGTCAAGAAATTTGTATATTACAACCATTTGTTACGGGAGAACAGTATCCTGAATTTGTTGATTTTCACAAAGGTACTTCAACTTGCAGGTATGCTATACTTAATATCTAATGTTTGGAATATTGCATCAAGAGCTAATTTCAATCAAAATTGCAAGAAAAGGCAATTTTCTGTTATCTTGTAGTCAGTAAAGCTCTTTGTTTACTCTCATAGGGTTTTAGATAGCAGTTGGTGCAGGAGCTTGATAATAGTGTTTGTTTTTTGTTTTTTTGTTTTTTTTTTTTGGAGGGGGGGGGGGGGGGGGGGGGAAGGGGCAATTGGAGAAAAATACATTTTTCTTTTTTCTTTTTTATGTGGAAAACAGTGAAGTTTAGTTCTTAGCTTAATTGTTAGAATTTCCAAGTTTTTTGGCCTTGATATATTCATGTGAACTGATATTTCTACATGCATTTTTGATATTTTCACGTGGTCCTCACATGAACATATAATGGGTCCCACCTTCACGTGGAAACAGTGCTCCCCTATATTCATTACTTCTTACCTTTTCAGCATATAGGCAACTCCTCAATTAGAATTATATTATTTGTTTTAAATTCTTGAACCGACTCCCAAGCCCCTCTATCGCATTGCTGTCTTCTTAGCGATGTAACTCTTGGATTTACGAACCAGACTTGTGTTTAATTATTCTCTCTTAAATTTTACAGATAAGTATATATATTATTCTTCGTGTTCATTATTTATGTGCGATTAAGAGTTCTTTACATGCACAGGTTGATAACCACCATCTTGAAGAACCTCGACTACTGCCCGCCCCGCCCTCGTTTGACAATGTAGAAAACTGGAACTATAGTAACATTACCTGGTCGCCTTCATGGAGAAAACTTATATGGGAGCAATGTGCTCAGCAAGATTTCATCGGCAATTCTTTTCTTTTCTTTTTTCTTTTTTTTTTTTAATCTCACCTCACCTTTATAGAAGAAGATTCTCCTTTAGGTGCTTGAAATCCAACAAGAATGTGTGCATGGGTGCCAGGAGTAGCACCTGTATAATGTTATGCAATTGTTGTAAGTGGCAAATAACTGTATTGTTGTCAATTAACTGTGTTGTTGTCAATATTCAAAAAGTTCTTAAATTAGAGTTGCATTATAAAAGGACAGTTTTTAAAAATATTTTTATGTCTTTAGTAGTACTACTCACTAATATTCAATATGTACATATCCAAAATGCTTTGTAGATTGATTAGGGTTTTAGTATGTGATGTCCCTATCTTTTGAAACCAAGTGAATCTGCCAAATTTATGGATGTCTTTTACTTTTTTTAGAGAAGCATGATTAAAGTAGAAGTTTTAATTTATGTATGAGGAGTACATAGTTTCTAGCAAAATTAAATTACTAATTATAAACCGATGGATAAGGGTGTAAATGAATTGAGTCGAGCTGCGTATTGAATTGTTCAGATTTGGTTCACAAAATTTATAGAATATATAATAAGGTTTGGTTGAGGTCGTTTAACTACCGAGTCGAACAAGATCTCGAATCGAGCTCAAACAGTTTGAATTTTTCAAAAAAAAATGATTCGAGAATTAATAGAAAATTGCAGTTTGAGGAGGTTTGAGTTATTTATCGAATTTTAAAATTTGTTCATATTTGAATTATTTATATTTTGAGTCGAGCTTGAATTGAATTTTTAATCGAGTGAGTACGAATCGAATCCGAACTATTTGTTCATTTTACAGTCTTATCGATAAAGAGGGCCCTTATAATTATTTTAGTTAAAGTCAAAAAGAGAGAATTAATTAAGCTAGCTAGTTAATGAGTCGTAAAGTTACCTTAATGATCAAGCACACAGATGTATATCCACACGCAGCCAAATTAGACCATTCTACTTTATGTTAAAATCAACCTAGCAAACAACACATTCATAAATAGACTTATATTGTGATTCATAGCAAACAGTTATTATGGATAATTTCAATAATTAGATTTTATATTCTTAATTCAGAGTTTTTTTTTACTAGTTAGAGAATTTATTTATTTTTTCTAACCACTACTCTTAGTAGTGATCAGGATAAATATCTAAAACACACCCCTAGTTAAATTTAAATAATTTCAATATATAAAATATTTGTATAAATAATTTCTTAAGTAATAAAATTAAAATTGTCAATTATATTCAACGTATTTATTTGTATGAATAATTTATTGAGTAATAAAATTTAACAATCAACTATATTTAATGTATTTATTTTTATAAAATATTTGTATAAATAATTTCTTATGTAATATAATTTAACTGTCAATTATTATGATAATTTGATTATTTAACATCTAAGCTTGATATTGTAATACAACTTGAAATTACATATATCCACGTGTATATATAATATATACGTCCAGAGAGAGCACTGGATATAGCTAGCAATTATATTGATGGATGATGTGAACAAGTGGAGCAGCTCACGCAGTAGAAGTATCCACTTTGGGCGGCGCCCCCGCGAGTATGAGTCGGTGGCGGCGGTCGACGGTGGATCCAACAGCACGACTACCATCCCAAAGTGGAAAGTGATGTGGAAGAAGTTGATGAGAGAGAAAAAGAAGATGTTTCAACGTTCAGTTCATAACCAGCATCAGGTACCTAGTTATGATGAGTACACTTATTCCCAGAATTTTGATGATCAAGGCTCCGCCGCTGATTGGGATCAACCCGATATCCTCTCCAGATCTTTTTCCGTTCGGTTTGCTGATCCATCAACCATTTTTCCAAGAAAACTATGATATATATATATATAACCATGTTTGATAATTAGCTAGTGTTCATAATTATAAGTGTTTAATTCGGTTTTTGGTTTGTGTGTATGGAGCTGTTAGCTAGAATTGTATATCCGCTGTGTATATATGGTGAGTACCTTCTCTTTTTCACCTGGAGCTAGAGCTAGCTTAGCTATCCATTAACATGTAAATTTGTAATTGTTCGATCTGATCTCTCCTAATTTTTAGTTTAATGATTTATATGTTTAGCTCCTTAATTAAACATAAAACTGTCAGGGAATTAATTCAATTCTATATATGGTAGGGTATATGTGACCGTCCGAAAAATTGGATAGTCTTGTAATTAAGTTTTCGATGTAAATATCTAATAAAATGAATTGTATGAATATTATTATACGTCATGTGATTAAATATGGTATTATGACATCAGTTATGTGTATATAAGTGAATAAGTGTCTCGTAAAAGGAAAATATTTTTAGAAAATACTATTTACTCTAAAAAAAAAAATCGAATTACGACATAACGTTTATTCAGAATTCGGGACGTCATAGTATATACCGCATGAATTAATGCAATAATACAATAATAGTTCCACATCAAAACACAAGCATAAATTAAGATTGAAGCTATATATATATATATATATATATTATTTTCAGCTTTTCTTTTTTAAATATATATATAAGAAGCATGCTATAAATTTATCTTTCAAAAAGGATACATTACTGTAATTTGTCAACTAATTAAGTTACACCAGCATCTATGCATCGTTATATATATATATATACACTTTATTAACTGTATATGGCAAAGTTAATATGCATAGTGCCTAAAGTGACGATGGGGGCTTAGTTTTTTATCTCAGCCTTCTCTACTTACGAGGAAACAGCATCCAAACAAAAGCAAAAGGAATATATAACCTTTACTTTTCAAGTCCCCTTTTTTTATTTATTTATCTTAGGATCATGATAAGATAAAGCTTTACTTATTATCAATGGAGAATTAGAGCTTCACTTTCCCACAAGGTTGTTGAGTGGTAACTGATATTTTTACATATATTTTTGATATTTTTATATAATTTTTTTTCACATTAGCATACAGTGAGTCTCTTATATATATTTTTTATATTTTACATATATTTTTTGATATTTTCATATGATCCTCTCTCACATGAACATATAGTAAGTTGTTGAGTGGGCACTTATAATGATTGTGTTCATTTCTTGATTTTGTACTCGTAAAAATATCAACTCCCTATTATTATTATTATTATTATTAAAGTCATATTACGTATTGCGTGAATTTTCCGTTGAATTATAATTGCTTATCACTAGTAAGTGCTGCATCCTAATTTATTTATTTTATCACATAGACTCGTACTAATCGAAATTCAACTTTATCACACACACACACATACACACACACACACACATATATATATATATATATATATATATATATATATATATATATATATATATATACGGCCAGTCTCTTCAGCGAACCATAAGGAGCGAACTAAAAACGAACAGGCTATAGCGGCGGTTTTTTTCATACCTATAGCATAAAAACCCGGCTTTCTATACTATAGCGACGAAAAAATCCGTCGTTATAGCCGATTCGTTTTTAGTTCGCTCCCTATAGTTCACTAGAGAGACGGCCCCTATATATATATATATCATTTTCCTTATTATTATATTGTGATATAGTTTTTTGAGATAAGTTTAACGAGTTTAATCCTATTGATATAGTAAGAAAAAAATAGTCGTTATAGCCGATTCGTTTTTAATCTTATTATATTTGTATTTGTCTCAGGAGAAATGTTTTTGTGTCGATATTGTATTGGTCAATTGATTAAAATTAATTTCATGCTAATCAAAATATCAGAAACAAGCAATAAGAAAGAGGCTAACATGAACATCGTCCAACCAAAACATAAGGACATAGAAAGAATAAAAAAAAAAAATTATACTCTCTCCATTCTAAAATATAATATTATTATTGACTTTTATATTTTCAAATTCAAAATTATCATAAATTCCTTCAATTTTAATCAATACGACGATGAATATTGTAAATTAGATATCAGAAAAACTATTCAGATTTATTATTTCATAATTTTTAGTGAATCATTTCAATTTAGTACTAGTGTTACTCGTTATCATATTAGATTACATTATTTATTGTTTTACATATCATCTTAAAAATGTATTCAAATTAAACTTTATATATCAAATTGGACTATATAACATAAATAATTCTAAAATTGGAAAACTTGTAGAGAGAGACAATTTTTTTTAATTAAATATTTAAATTTCTCATTACTAATCGACCCGCCAACTTTGACAATTAGCAATCGAAAAGGATACGCCTACTACTACTATTTGCATGAGATTGACAAATAAATTTCTTATATCACAAAACATTAATTGTTTACATAACATATAAAACTAAATTTAAATAAGTTGAATACCAAAAACGTTTATTTCAAACTACTCCCTTATTTAATTTTAAGTTATATAAGAAATAAGTCATCTTATTTTAAGTTGAAGGTTTTTCATGTTCCAATTCCGACCATTTTGAGAAAAACTATAAAATTTTAAATTTTTTTACAAAAATATAATAAATACAATTTGACAATAGTTGATACTCTCTCAGTTTTAAAATTAGAGACACTTTTTGACTATTTGAAGTCGATCTATAAAAACTAAAAATTCAAAATTGATGTGAATTTATTTAATTTTTAAAAATAACATGTACTTTTTACATTTCAAATTAACAACTTTTTTTATGACATTTCAAATTAACAACTTTAGAGGGCTTAGTTTTAAAAATCGAGTAATGTGTGGGCTGGGCTTTAGATATATTTGACAAACTTGTTATTTTTTTATACAACTCATATGCACATGAAAGTAAAATTAAACTTTGGTCTAGGTTTGTTCAATATGGTGAGCTAAAGCAGTGGGGATTCAAGATCTGCTCTCAACAGGTGCGGATTTTTTCAGGCTAAAGCTTAGCGAATTAGAGAGCGGGAGTTTATCTGCTCTCAGCAGGGGCGGATTTTTTTGGGTCAAAGCTTAGCGAATTAGAGAGCGGGAGTTTGAATACATTATATACCGTGTGTTTAGTTCTTTTTAGAGAACTACTGGTTTAACTTTTTTTTTGCCACTTTAAGTTTAACTTTTTCATAAATATGTTCCCTTACATTTATTAAGTTTTATTTTTATCCCTATTCCTATACCTATAAAAAAAATAATAATAATCAGCATAGACAGTCTATCTTGCCCCTATGAATAAATCCACCCATGAGCTAAAAGGGTGATCATATCTACTCCTTAAGGACCCCAAGGAGCACTTTTATTTTTCATTAAAGTATAACATTTGTTTAACATTAAATATACATCTTTCTCTTTTATTCGTTCCAAAATTAAAGAAACATTTTCTTTCAAATGAATCCTTCATAGGATGACCGAGTGTTCGAATTTTTTTCGATAAATTTATTTAAATCATTACAACACCAAATTTTATACTATCTCCGTTTCTTAAATAGTGCAGTTTTAGCAAAAAAATACACAAACCAATAAGTGGGATAAAATGACAAAGCTAGCCTTTCTCTTCCTTTAGTGCATTAACTTTTCCATTTAGTGCATTAATTAAAATAAGGGCATATTTGAAAAAAGAAGGCTTTGGGTTTCTAAAACTGCATTCTTTAAGGAATAATTTTTTTTTCCTAAAATTGCACTCTTTAAGGAACGGAGATAGTATTTCTTTTTTAAAAAATACATATTTTATAATATTCGTGATTATATATTAATTGAAAATAATAATTTTATATTAATTTTGAAATAATGTCATAAATAGACCCTGGTCAAAGATAAAAACAGATGCCCAGAAGTGGTGTTAATAATACATGGTAGTCATTAATGAGATTTGTACGTATGTTGGTACATGGCGTATATAAAACGGTAGTAGTATAATAATACGATTGTCAAAGTCTTGTAACTCCGCCATGTCTAGAAGTTAAATATTACCTCTCTGCGAGCTACGATATATTAAATTTTAAAATTAATATTATTTATAAAAAATTAAATAAAATAAATGTTATAATTAATAATTTTTATTATATACTATATAATTATAATAACTGTATCAATTAAAATTAAATAAATTTATATTAATTTAATATATTATCGTTTGACAAAAATCAAATTATATCTCTGATTTTAAAACGTGTGGAATAAATAACAGCTTAAGGTTTTGAATTGACTTGTAGCTAATTATTTAAGTCTAATTAATACTACATGGAACACAAATTATATTGAACCAACTGTAGGTTCAGCCCCTCTCAAAGCATTAGAAGTAGTTAATTAAAATATTTAAGACATCACATCCCTCAATCTCTATCAAATGAAGCTAATGATGCCTTTTTGTTTGGTCCAATGAGATTTTTCTAACAATTTTTTTTAATTAAACTTTTTTGAAAGAGTATAAGCTATTTTTTTTTTCCTTCAATAATAGTGGATCTAATAAAATACACTGGGGGCTGCTTATCCTTTATTTAATCTCATGATTCCATGAATAATTTTTTTATTTTCCGGATCTTTTGATGAAGGATTAATAATCTTGAGGAAGTCATATCATAGACTAAAATATAGTTTGTACTCCAAAGTTTGCAGCGTTATTGAGGTTTGCACTCTAATATTTTATACGTCGTATCTAAATGCATCCTACAAGATTTCAACTGGTCAAAATGGACTTCAAAATTCTTTTTCACTGAACAAAATGCACTCATTTTTGACTAATTACAATCTCAAAAAGAACTTTGAGATGTACTTAGATACGTTTTAAATATTAGAGCATTCATAACAGTTTCCTTATCTCTATCCTAACTCTCTGCAGTGCTATTAGGGTTATTCTACAAAATAAGGATTCAATTTTTTCACTATATACCCAACAGGTTCTATATATTGATTCTTTAAATAATAAAAATTAAAATTAAAATTTGAAAGTTCTAACAGTAAAAACATGAAATTAATAATAATCTTATAATTTATAAAAGATAGTATAATTTATCAATTGTATTTCACTATAAAATAATTTTTATTTTATTTTAAATTTTAAATAATTTATGGAGTGAGTATTGAATGAATTGTAGCTGCAAATGTACATAAGATCAATATTAACTTTTAAAAAGTTAATTTATGATATTTTAAAATTTAAATTTAATATGATTCATTTAAATTTTGAAAATAATAAATTTTATAATTAATAGTACTTTTATAATATTTATAATTATATTGACATAAATTAAATAAATTTATATTAATTTTAAATTTGAATATGTTTGAAATTATTTTAAAAAAAATAAGTAAATATTAATTTTATAATTTGAAAATGAAGTAGTAAAAAAATGACAAGATGTGTATGATTGATGAATTGTCCACTTAAATGAGGGTGTGAAATATTATTTTATACATATAGAGAACGGTCTTTTAACTCCCTCAAACTGGGGAGTAAAATTCTATATAGGGATTAAAATAGAGAGTCAAATAAGGATAAAAAAATTATTGGATAATAATTTGTTGATGTATTCTTTAAAATTAGGAATAGAGAGTTGATTAGAAAAATTATTGTGAATGCTGTTAGGGTGCAAATCTCAACAATTTTACAAATTTTGAGATTTAAACTGTATTTTAATGGTCGTGATCTTTAAAATGTTAATAAAAAATTAAATGATGACAAAATAAATAATAAAATAATTCTATAAATTAATACAAAAAATTGTACGATGGATTGCAAATATCATTGATAGTTATTGTTGGAAGTCCCACGTGCCAAATTGTGGTGGTACATGTGCCCACATTTCTGGGATTACTGATTACTAGTCGTATACGTAGAGCGTGCCATTCTCAAATGGACTAATTAGGTACGGGGTGGTTAGTATGAAATTTATTTTTTTGGTAAGTTGATCAATTGATTAATAGAGTATTAACATGCAGGCGTGGAGATACTCTCTTCTTATGTGTGTCAACACTCTATAATTGCCCAACTTATCAAAAAATGAACTTCATACTAACCGAATCCTTCAACTACTAGGCTGGACTAATTGACGTAATCAGGGACGGAGCATAGGCAGTTGTTTATGTTGAGTTATTTATTTATTTATTTATAGGTATACAAGGGTAGGGGTATAAATATAAATTAATAAATTTAAGGAGAAGATTAATTTTAGATGATTTGTTTATCTTATTTCAAATAACAATTATTTGTAACTTATAAAAAGATATCCAAATTGGTTTATACTTTGAAATTAATTTATGATTTTGTTTGAATATAAAAAATAAATTTGATTTGAGGGTTTGAGCATTTGGGGAATTATTCAAACTGAAGCTAATCTTATTTGTATTTTGATTAATTTAGACTCATGACATATATTTGAAATTATTGATAATAAAGCTATCTTAAAATATTTTCAAGCTATGGAATTTAAGAAGATAACATTGTGATTTTTAAATATTATGATTAGTTAAATATTATAATTAATTTAAATTCAATACAAAAATTCGTTAAAATTCACAGCCGTTAAAAAAAATCCTTGAATCCGATACTGGTCATGTACTCTAATTTAGAACGTTATCTTTTTAGTTGATAGGGCCCCATAATCTCTACAATATTAATTATCATATCATTTCTGTCAACTCAATAGTTGCACCCAAAAAATAAAAGAATTTATTAACATGTGCCTTTAGGGCACATGCTAAGCATACAATTTAAAAAAATATTTTTTTGAATTATGTGTATATTTTTTTGAATTTAGTGTAAATACAAAAAATCAAATGAATATGTACACAGTTTAATAAAATATTCTCTTGAACTATAAATTTAGTATATATTTTAAAAACACATATTAAGAAGACTCAAAAATAAATGTCAACTCAATAGAATTATAGATGCCCCAAATAGTATTCCTATAAAAGAGACAAATAAAATTAATAAAAAAAATATATGTAACTGGGGATATTCATGATGTTTGCTTTTAAGATTGTGTTTGGTTGGGAGTTTTAAAATATAGATAACCTTGAATTAAAGTCAACTCAAGACAACTGAGTTTTCTAAAACTAATTGAGTCCTCTACGAATCAAGTTCATCAATTTGATATCAATGTTAATGTCCCACAAAAATAAAATAATTAACTGTCAACATAACATGAACTAATAAATTAGTATACTAGTAGTATCTTTCATCTAGAAATAAACAAAACAATTGATAAGTTTCTTTTTTACTTCCTCGGTTTCATATTAATTATTTTTTTAATTTTATACGCATGAATTAAGAAACTCATTTAATACTATCATTTAAGAATTAAAATTTATATAAAATTCCATCACTACCCTTTTATGAAAAATTAAAAACCATTAATACAAGAAAGAAAAATTATTGGGACAATAAAAAAAGTTAGGGTGATATAAAAAAATAAATAATTTATTCTCTTAAAAAGATGTAAACGATAAATAAATTAAAATAAATTTTTTATTCTAAGAAGACAATTAATATAGAATCGAGAGAGTATTTTATATAGTCACGCAAATTAATGTCATGTTCCACCACTACCGGGTTATTCGGGTATAAACTTCCGTCCCTTAAAAAATAATTAAAGGTATAAAAAAAAAATTGTTAAAAAATAAAATAAAATATATAAAGTGAAGGATAATTACAATCGTGTGAAACCACAAGAAATAATTTTGGAACTTCTTTACTCTCCTTTCACTATTTCTATTTTTTTTTAGTATGTATGCAAATTGTACTTCACTCATCCGTTCCCAAAAAGATGAGTAAAGTATAATTAGCACGCATTAAAAAAAATAAAAATAGAATAAAGAAGTTTTAAATTTATCCCTAGTGACCTCATAGGATTATATAAAATAATGAGTTCTTTTATTTTTTTTATATTAATAGACCCCATTAAATAATATATTTATATTTTATTTTATATATTTTATCTCATTCTTTTAAATATAAAAAATCTATACCTTTGATTATTTTTGGAGACCGAGGGAGTAGTTATTAGGAATCCGGTTATCATAAAATTAATTTTATAATAAGTTAGTTAATTGATTAATATAATGCTGACATATCCTATATTAATTAATTAATCAAAGTTAATTTGATGTTAACTACTCCGGGTTACTAGACCCAAACATAAAGCCGCCTCATGGAAAGAAAAAAGAAGATTCCAGATGGTTCAACTGCATGACTTTTAGCAATTATAATTAGCCACTGCCCGCTTGAGAAGGTTGATTGACACTTCTGTCCTTTTAAGTCGTCACTCATTTTTAAAGTCGTCTCTAAAGTTTAATTTTCGTGAGTTAAGTATTTAAAGTGACATTTTATTGACGTTTCCGTTCCTTCAACCCAATTTAACATAAACTCGACTCATTTTAACCCAACCCGGCCTAGTTTGACCCAACTCAAAATTTTAATATTTTAAAATATAATATTATTTTTAAAATAAGTTTAAAATACTAATTATATTTAATATTTTAAAAAAATATTTAATATTTTGAAATAAATTATTATTTTTAAAGTAATAATTATTTTAATATTTTAAAATAAAATAATTATTTTAAAAATAGTTATTTTTAATATTTAAAAATAAAATATTAGATTTTAAAAAAAAATAATAATTAAATTTAATATTCTAAAATAAATATTTTAAAAAAAATAAAATAATTATTATTTTTAAAAAATAAAATAATTATTTTTTTAATATTCTAAAATAATTGTTATTTTTAATATTTTAAAAGTAAATATTATTTTTGTAAATTTTATTTTAAAAATAATATTTACTTTTAAAATATTAAAAATAATAATGATTTTATTTTTTGAGGTGGTCACTGATTGGTACTCCGTCTGAAATTAGATTATTTATCTTGAGATCGAGAGGTCAGTTTTGAATCTTCCTATCAATTTGTTGTGGTTATCTGCTGCCGCACAAACTCTATATCTCAAAAGACATGTATAAATAATAAATATGTTTGAACCTTTAAACGCACAAATCTTATGTTTCAAAAATCACTAGACGAACATGTTGGGAAAAAATCACCTTTTAAATACTATTGTCTTTGATAAATTAAATAAATAAAATATCAGTATATGTCAAACAGATTAAATCCGCAGTTCTACCAAAATAATAACCACTGCAGGAAATAATGAAGTAAATAACCAAGCACAAGATACCAAGATTTTACATGAAAAACCCTCTAAAATTAAGAAGTAAAATCACAGGACGATCTCCGAAAAATTCACTATAATAAACTGAGAGAATACAAAAATATCTTAATTTGAGTACAAACCCAAATTACTTCACCACAATAACTATATAATGGAACCCAAATAAAACACCTATTTATTTGAACTATCTTTCTCTCTATTTTTCTATCTTTTTTTTTGCTCTCTTCCACCCTCTCCCGGATGGAATTTCTCTCATCCATCCTCCCCGGATGGGATTTCTCTCACCCACCCTTTTCCTTTTCTCTCTTGGTTTGGGTGTATATATGCACACCAAATTGGTGTATCTTTTCCATTCCATTTGGCCTTCCTTTTATAGCCACAAATTGAGGGAAAGATAATTGGTTTGGTTGTTTCATTAAAATAAAATGAATCATTTTCAACCAAAAATGGAATGAATTATTTCACTTATGATGCATTTGGATTGAAGGAATGAAATAGAAGACAAATGAAATGATTTTAAGGTATTTTAAGTATATATTTGGTTGCTGCTGATGGTGGTGGATGTTGTCATATAATGACAAAATTATCACATATATATATTCTATTGGAATAAATTTTATTCCACATTTTTCACATAAAATAAAAAACAAATGGATGCAATAAATTTTCATTCCATTGGAATGATTATTTATCTTCCAAAATCATCATCAAATATACTATTTTTAGAGAATTGATATTTTCACAAGTAAAAATATTAATTACACAAGGTCCTCCTCATATGAATAATAAGTGGGGTCCACTCTCATGTAAGAGATGAACTAGTGAAACTAACATTTTTACGTGTAAAAATATCAATTCCTTATTTTTATGTCACGGGATTATGGGAGTGGTTAGCATAAGTGAACTTCATGGTAAGTTCATATCATGCCCAATATAGTGTTGCCACGCATACAGAGAGATCACTCTCCCGTCTGTATATCAACACTGTATTGAGTATGAAGTGAACTTACCATAAAATTCACTTCATACTGACCGATCTCGAAATTATAATTCTGGAATTATAATCGTTGCTTTAATAACACATGAATGCATGTGGGTTTGTTAATTGATGTAGGCATTTAAATGATCAATTGATACAACAATAGTCTGGTTTATGAGTTCAACTAAAAGCCATAGAACTTAATGGCCAAGAAACAATATATTTTTACCAAAATCAACATTGAAGCCAGACTTTTAATTTGAGGGTGGCCCACAAATGTCCTTGTAAAGGTGGGCAATTGCCTATATATTTAATGCAATTCACTGGAGTTGTGACAAAGCTAACATAAATTAGACATCTTGACTTGAGCAAATAGCTACGGAGAGAAGAGAGAGATGGCGGTCGATAGCAATGGAAAGTCGGAATCTTTGGTTAAGAAGATAACCATTCCAGAAATTAAATTCACCAAGCTCTTCATCAATGGAGAATTTGTCGATTCCCTTTCAGGTAATTACGTTTTATTCATATTCATCTTCCCGCTTAATTCCCCTGCTGCTGTTAATTACTAGTACTTACTTCTTCTGCACTAAATTGTTATATATATATATATATATATATCTTTGGTTTCAATGATCTCTCTGCATCCATTATTGTGCATCTCAATAGTCACCGTCAGTTCTTGAGCACGTGGGGGGTTCTGGACCAGATTAGTTGTCCAATATATATATGAATAATGTTAGAGACACAATTTATTCTATAATTATTTTACAATTTGCTGATGCATACTCCACCTTAGCTTTTATGTGGGGCCGAAAATTACATTGAAGCAATTCGTTTATCAATATGCTGAAATGGAGTATGCCACATCAACAAATTATAAAATAAATTGTGTCTCTAACATTACTCATATATATATATATATGTGAAATTAAAAATATAAATATATAATGATACAAACCCAAACTATGTTATAAGCCGAAAGATACATTTTTAGATACAAGTTGTATTTTTTATTTATATATTTTTACTTTTTTTGTGAAAATAATGTTTTAAAAATGGCATCGTTTTTATTTTGGATCCCGGACCACCAAAATCTCATAAACGGCTAAAAGTCTTGATTTGAGTTACTACTGATTTGAATCAACATCCACCTTATGAACAAAGAAAGAGCAAAACTGCTTATAGATGTTCAATTTGTTCTGAATTCCATGAAATTGTAACATTAACGATGATCACGTGACTTGCACATGTTTGTGTGTAAGATGCTAAGATGACATTTGACTATCATATTTAATTTGGAATAATTGCATTGACTTTCTTACACAGAAATTTCCTTAAAACAAAGTATTATTTATTGCTGTAACAGCCAGTTTACTTTTATTTCTTATTTTAATTTTTGTGGGGCTGTCATAGATTAAAATAAAAACTAAAATATTTGAATCTACCGTTACTTCTAGACAATATTGGTTCAAGTGGCCTTTAAGCCTCCATGTGGTCCCCAATACAACCAGGCATAGGTTTATGACACTTGAACAAGTTTTGGTAATTCCAAAACAAGATACAACAGCTAGTGCCTAGTGTACAATTAAGGCTGTAAAATGAGCGTTCGGACTCGATTCGTACTCGTTCGATTAAAAGTTCGATTCGAAACATAAATGATTCAACTATAAACAAATTTTAAAGTTCGATAAATTACTCGAACCTCCTCAAATTATAATTTTCTATTGATAATCGGGTCATATTTATTCGAAAAGTTCAAACTGCTCGGGCTCGATTCGAGATTGTGCTTAACTCGATAACTAAACGAGCCTCAATCAAATCTTATTTTATACTCGATAATTTTTGTGAACCAAATATGAGCAACTCAATACTCGGCTTGACTCAGTTCATTTACACCCTTATGTACAATTCCACAATGCACACTTCCCTGGAGGAATGCTGAATCTGCTTCACTTAATTATAAGTTTCTTCTAGAAATCCCTTCAATTAATTAACATAAAGTATGATTATTATATCGAATTCTTCGCATGTCTACTAAATTGGAGATTATTATTTTTCCTCATTATACAGGAAAAACATTTGAGACAGTAGATCCAAGAACAGGAGATGTGATTACACATATTGCAGAAGGGAGAAAGGAAGATGTTGACTTGGCGGTCAAGGCTGCCCGTGATGCCTTTGACCATGGACCATGGCCTCGATTGCCCGGCTGTGTAAGTGCTTCTATTTAGGATCCTGATTCCAAGCAGTCCTTTTGGGCTGAAATATGTTGTTGCACTTGTATAGTAAATAGTTGTATTTTGGAAGACATTTGTTATACAAGAAGTATACAATTGCAACTCTATATTATAAAAGGAAAAAATAGAGGTGCATAGCCGTGCAAGTTTCAAATGTACACAGTCTATGATCGTAGAGTAAGTCATCCTACGATCGTAGATTTGTCACTGACTGATAGTAGAGTAGTTACTCTACTATCGTAGAAACGTATGGTGAATCTTCTGATCGTACTACTCTACGAACGTAGAATTAAGTAACTCTACGATCGTAGACTGTGCACATTTGGGAGTCTGCACAGCTGTGTAGCTCTATTAACCTCATTATAAAAATGTAACTAAATTCTATAGAATACCGAAATGGACTGCCTTATTTGGATTGTCCGGAATCCAAATCAGTGCTTATTATACAAGCACATCTGTTATATCTGTTCCGGACCGTTTACAAGTTAAATGTTCCTTGTGATGATCAGGGAAGGAGAAAGATAATACTGAAATTGGCGGACTTAATTGACGACAATGCAGAAGAATTGGCCGCTTTGGATACAATTGATGCTGGAAAATTGTTCGATTTTGGCAAGACTGTGGATATTCCTAGCGCAGCAGAAACTCTACGCTATTATGCAGGTGCAGCAGATAAAATACATGGAGAGACTTTAAAAATGTCGAGTGAGCTTCAATCATACACATTGCGCGAGCCCATTGGTGTCGTGGGGCACATCATCCCTTGGAACTTCCCATCTCAAATGTTTACCATGAAGGTTGGCCCAGCATTGGCTGCTGGTTGCACCATGGTTGTCAAGCCTGCTGAACAGACACCTCTTTCGGCTCTCTATTACGCTCATTTGTGTAAGCTGGTAAGCTTGAATATTAACCTCATAAAAGCAGAACAAATCTTAGTGAAACAACAATTATGATAGGTTTGGATTGGAGTAATAAAGGTGTGAATGGAATGAAAAAAATTGTGTTTGGTTGCGATTGGAATGGATTGAACTATTCTTATTCCTCCCAAATTTATGAATTTTATTCCCTGGGGAGGGAGAGTATGGAATAACTCATTCCAACTATAATGGAATGAATCATTCCACTCTACATTCCATTTCTTCAATCCAAACGTAGCATTAAAGTCTTCTAACTCCAAATTATCCTACTATTTTTTAAAAGATGTTCAACTTTCAAACAGGCTGGAGTTCCAGATGGAGTGATCAATGTCATAACAGGATATGGACCTACAGCTGGTGCTGCAATTAGTTCTCATATGGACATTGATAAGGTGACTGCAATTTCAATCTTAAATCTTGCAACTCTTCTTAGGAAATATTTTAGGTCCGCCTCATCCGCCTGCAGTATGATTAACCTTTTCTACTCTCATTAGGTCAGTTTTACGGGATCCACAGAAGTGGGACGTCTAGTAATGCAGGCTGCAGCAACGAGCAATTTGAAACAAGTCTCACTTGAATTAGGCGGCAAGTCCCCCTTCATAATGTTTGATGACGCTGATGTTGATACAGCCACGGATCTTGCTCTCCTAGGAACTCTATATAACAAGGCAAGCGAACCTCATTGTATATTGTCATGCTCACTTATTTACTATACTAAATACTGGGAGGCATAACTGTAGTCTACTTCTTTCTTGTCCTTCCAGGGAGAGATTTGTGTGGCTGGTTCTCGTGTTTTTGTTCAGGAAGGGATTTATGTTGAGTTTGTGAAGAAGTTGGAAGAGAAGGTCAAAACATGGGTGGTTGGAGATCCATTTGATCCAAATGTTCGGCTAGGACCCCAAGTATGAATTTCCTTACCACATCTTAAAATAGTACATACAGCTTCACAATTAATCCAAACCTCATCACAATGGTAAAACCAAGTTTACATATTATTGCTGGTGCAGGCTGAGAAGAAACAGTTTGATAAAATTCTTTCCTACATTGAGCATGGCAAGAGGGAAGGTGCCACCTTGTTAGCTGGTGGTAAGCCCTGTGGCAAAAAGGGATACTATATTGAGCCAACAATATTCACTGATGTTACGGTAAACACAATCTATTTTTACCACTGCTATCTGCAATTTCTTCCTCGGGTCATTGTTCTTATAGCTAGGATTTTCTCATTCTTCTGGCACAGGATGATATGATAATCGCCAAAGAAGAAATATTTGGCCCTGTTATTTCAGTTTTTAAGTTCAAGTAAGTTAAATTATTTTTTCCTTAATATCTTGAATCCCGGCGTAGTGGTTCAAGGTCGCCTTGGGATGAGCCGTAAACCCGGACATCTTAGGATCGACTCCCACTTACAACAATTGTGAAAAGGCAGATAAAACTGTTGAAATGGGGTCACGGACCGCCAGCGCAAACTGGTTTAAAGAAAAGGCTGGTCCGGGCTAGGAGATTAGTCCGAACTGCAGTTGGGAAACAAAATATGTTCAGTAATGATTTTTTGTTGTTAAAAATTGCAGGACTGTTGATGAGGCGATTAAGCGAGCTAATGCAACAAAATACGGGCTAGCAGCAGGCATCGTGACCAATGATTTGAACATTGCCAACACTGTTTCGAGATCGATTCGTGCAGGTGTGATCTGGGTAAACTGTTATTTTGCTTTTGACAGGGATGCTCCTTATGGAGGGTACAAAATGAGTGGATTTGGGAGAGATTTGGGAATGGATGCTCTTGACAAGTATCTTCAAGTCAAAACTGTGACAACTCCAATATACAACTCACCTTGGCTGTGAATATGTTGCTGGAGTTTTTATTGAAAATCAATAAGGAGTACACACATTAATGGCTAGTCTATAAGCTTTGTCATGACTTATAAATCTCTATACCATTTTGGCCCCATGTAATACCAATCTTTCAATGTACTATCACCAGTTACACTTTGCTAAGTCCATCCAAAGTTTTATTATTATTATTATTAAACAAATAATTATTAATGATTTTTTTTTTCGTGGGATATATGTAATTCGTGGGGTATTACTTGTTGATAATTTAACTTCAAAAAAGTAATCTTATATTTTGAAGCGGAATGAGTAATAATGTGGGGTATCTGTCATATAAATATTTCCTTCGTTTTTCAACTTAAAAAAAAAATCTTATTTTTAATTTTTTTAAAGTTAAATTATAAAATTTTAAAATTCAAATTAGATATAATCTTATTTTAATACAACTATAATTGGTGTAAACTATATAGAAAGTGTTAGAAGTGTTATTTGCAAAACTTACATCAATCATGTAAATTTAAATTGGACTTGATCACCCAAAAAAACATCTGAACTCTATACTTTTTATCCATCAGAACCCATCATCTCTTTTTATTTCATAAAAAACCACAATTTTGTGCACTTCTCTTTTTATTTCAAAAAACCCACAATTTTTTTTTTTGTGAAATAAAAAAAGTTAATAGATTATATTGAAAAAAAGTGTAGAGTTCAAAGCTTTTTTGGGTCATTAAGTCGTTAAATTGTTAAAATTTTGCAATTAAACATTAAGAAAGTTCAAAATAAGACTTTATTCTTAACAAATACACAAAAAAGACAGATAGATACATAATGAATTGTAAAAAATGTGATATACATTATATATATACAAAATTAAATAAAATAAAGATAATTACTTATTATTTTGTTTTTAATTTTAATTGTGATTTTATATTTATAAAGTGTAATTATCAATATATTTTATCATTTATAAGTAAAATAATAAGTTCAATATGTATTATAAAACTAGTTAATATGAATATAGAGCCAAGTCAAATTTAAGTATATTTTTTTAAATATAATTTGAATCCTAATTAAATTTGAGTATAAATTTATTTATTTTAGTCTAATCCAAATAGCTCTATGTATGATTTAGTTGGACTCGTTTAGTAGTAGTGTCTATATATTGATATATATAATAATTATTATTTTTTTCTCTCTTTTCAATCTGAAATATGAAAAATAAAGGGGTAAAAAACTGGCGCCAAAATCATAACCTTCCTCTTGTAGATTCCTCTATTTCCAAAGTTTAGCTAATTAAGCTCGCCTCCCCCTTTCCCTCTCTAGTCTCAACGATCGGAAGATGCAGCGCCAGAAATCTATACTCTCATTCCTCAAAAAACCCTCGCCGGACGACCAGAAAACCGGCGGCGATACGCTCACGGGGCGGCGCATTCCTCATTTTCCACCAAATCAAAAGAGCCAGAACGGCACCGTACCTAATCAGTCTGCAATGGACTCCTCCGCTGAAGTCCGAGGAACGGACACTCCGCCGGAGAAGGTGCCGCGTCAGATTTTCCCAGCGAACCTCACGGCCAGTGACGGTGGAATTAACAGCGGTCCTTCTCTGTTTTCGAGTATTATGCACAAGTTCGTGAAGGTTGATGATAAAGAAAACTCTTCCGACAGGTATATATATATTTAAAATTTTTCCTTTTGTTTTTATATGACCGTTTAGGGTTTAATATACTAATATAGTATTGAAACGTCTACATTATCAGCATTTCGATTAATCTAATTCTTTTACTGCCCATAGGAATATCAAATATAGCTAAAAACTTGAAATGACCAATTTTTAGGACATTATCAAATAGATGTTGGAGGATTTTCTGAGTATTTACATATGAACATTTTTTTGTGTGCTTGTGTATTTGTGTAGTTAGTCAGCTCTCATTAACTTTTTAAGTAACCATAATGGACAATTCTGTCAACTACTTTAGTTTACATGCAATTTATCTATCCTTGTAAAATATACAAACCTCCCTCCCTGTCTCTCTCTGCTGGCAGAGGATGGTGGATATTAAGAATCTGTTTGCCTTTTATTCAAATTCTTTAGCGTAATCCTATTACAACTTCTATGTTTACCGATTTTATAGTTTTGCGCCTGGCAAATCTCACCCCTCAGTGTTATTTGACAAGTGCTCGATGTTGTGTTTAATTAAGTGGCAGAGGATTTTGGAAAGTCATCGGGTGATGAGTTCTTATCTACAAAGTTGTAGAGCTGGTCGTCTTTTTGAAAAAAATATATAAAAGGATAGGTAATCGAATGCTTTACCTTTTTTTTAAAAAAAATGTTTGGATTTCCATTTTAATTCTTCTTTTATACCTTCTTTTTCTGCGTGCAGGAAAGATTGATTTATTTTTCATTTTACTCCCGAAACTATTTCCTCAAGTTTGTCATCATAATTTCATTATCATATCATGTTACTAAAATAACAACTTGTTATTCTTATTTTAGGCGTATACACGGAACAAAAATATATCCTTAATATACATAGATTTTGCAAATGAGACTCATTTTATACTACTACCCCGAGAAGTGGATTATTTTGGGGGAACATTTTTTTTCTAGTAAATGGGACTCTTTTTGCGGAATAGATGGAATATATGGTTCTATGAAATTTTTCTCTGACTAGCTAATTGAGTAAATGATTCTACAGAATTTCCTTTTATTTAATCTTGTGTAATTTTCCTTTCGTAAATACATTTTTTTGTAACGGATGATATTTGGGTGCAAATTTGCAGGAGCAAAGCAAATGGTAATCCCATTACTGTTTGCACGACTTCTAATAAATCTGGTTCTACAAAACGATTGCCTACTCAAACTGCAGCTTCTGGCCTTTGCAGAAAGGATTTTGCTCTCAATACCAATAAACAAACAGTTGCTCAGGGGGATAAAGGACATCCCTTGCTTGTAGAAAGTGACGATGATATTCTTGGGCCAGAAACACCGGGCATGCGACCTCTCGTTCCTCGTTTGAAGCGAGTTCAAGAGGATACTATTAACTTTGTGTCTAAAAGTGATTGCTCCTTGCTAGATACTAGTAAAAGGGTGAAATTTCTTCAGGATCTGACAGCCAAAAACAAGAATCATGAAGAGGTTTCTGAAGCAAATAGTAAATTTGAATGGCTTGACCCATCCAAAATCAAGGATGCTAATGGAAGAAGGCCTAACAACCCTCTGTATGACAAGAGGACACTTTATATACCCCTGGATGCTTTAAAAAAAATGTCAGCATCTCAAAAGCAGTATTGGAGCATAAAAAGTCAATATATGGATGTTCTGCTGTTCTTTAAAGTGGTTAGTTAAAAACTTCTGTTTTGTTTTTTTGTTACTATTTTGGCTTTTAATGCGACCATGGATTACAAAAAGGTAAATTGGCCAGTTAGAATTCAGACGTTTTTTTTTGTGAATAAATTTTCCCTTCCGTTGTCATGTTTTCATAATTTTTGTTTGGTTGGTAGTATAAATTGTTTTATAAAGTCAAAAAGTTTACCAAGTATAAGAGGTGAATACTCCACACAACCTCCAGTAAAGACCGGTAACAAATCAACCCACATCAACTTATTGACCACCATTTAGACTCGAAGTTGAAAAAAGTATTGAAAACGTATGACTCATCACAAGCCATCTGCAATAAAGCAACTTATATAGTCAATCCTCTGCACCACTAAGCAATGGTGTTGAATCAAGTGTTCATAACATCTACATTATATTTTTGTAGTGTAAGCTCTTGTATTAGAAGCTACTTAGTTGCTTATATCATACCTTTAGATGCCATTTGCTTGCTTAGTTGGATGGATGATGATTGATGATTGTATCCTTGTGTAAAAGTTTCTTTCTTTGGCAAAAAGTGAAAATTTATTCGAAAAACTATACTATTCTTATAGTTGAAAGTTTTCCATTCTTGGTATGTCAGCAATTATTATTATTACTATTGCCATTATTTTTTATAGTATAAGTAGCCATTTTTCTTATACAAAATCTGACATTCAGAATGGTAGACAAAGTCTTTTCCAAACATGATTGGTCATTGGTGTGAAGTATATTAACATAATTCTGCAACTTTCTGATACATCGTAGGGAAAGTTCTACGAGCTATATGAACTAGATGCTGAAATTGGACACAAAGAACTTGATTGGAAGATCACACTGAGTGGTGTGGGGAAATGTCGACAGGTAATACTGTCATTTCTATCTTTATGGTGCTCACCACTTATCCTTTACTTTGTTTTAGTTAGTTATGAGGTATAACAAAAACCCATCTGGATTCTGGAGTTCTTCGGTCATCTTTATTTAAGCCATTTATAGACATTTCCTTCTACTATTTCTGCAGGTTGGCATACCTGAGAGTGGAATTGATGATGCTGTTCAGAAGTTAATTGCTCGTGGGTAAGGGTTTGATGTTGACAATCTGTTCCAAATTTGTGGGAAACTATTCAAGTCAGTTTTACTGCTGAATGAGAACCTACTTCTTTAAAATTGATAGATCTTGAAATGAAAATTCTTTCACATGAATAGAAGCAGCTGCCCAGTTTCTGCAGTAAATGGAGATTGTGATTTTCCAAGTACATATAGCTTTCACTATGCTTTCTTTTTATGTGATCTCTAGATAATTATGCTTATGAATTTTAAATCTTTTAGCCCATCCATAATTGTTGAAATAGTTGATTAGTTGTTTAATCTTATTCAGTTTAGTAGTACTCATGTAATTCCATCCTCATATTACTTGTTAGCTTTGTTTCTGAAGGTACAAAGTTGGTCGAATTGAGCAGTTAGAAACATCCGAACAAGCAAAATCCAGAGGTGCTTCTTCTGTAAGTACAATATCGGCTTCTAATTTTTTAAGTTCTTTTATATATTTGATCCTGTTCATTCTAAATGTTGCGGTAGACAAGTTAAATCTTCTTAAACTATCTACATATAGCAAATGAAGTATTTCTTTCTATTACACCCACATATCAGCCTACCCCGACTAACTTGGGATAAAAAGGCTTTGTTGAGTTGAAACCCACATATGGCTCTGTATGTCATCCTGTAATTTTTAACGTTGGTTTTCAGGTCATCCAAAGGAAATTAGTTCACGTAGTTACTCCATCTACCAATATGGATGGTAATTTTGGCCCTGATGCTGTACACCTTCTTTCAATAAAAGAGGTTAGTTCTTAGTTTTCGTTGACTGCCTACAATTTCAGTTATTATTTTCTTATTCGTGTTTTATCACATGCGTCTGATTTGTTGTCCGTCTTATATTTGCACAATCTTTTGACTATTTGTGCTACAAGTAGTGTTCCTTGTTTGATATATTTTCTTGCTGTGGCATCAGCTTTGCCAGTTCAGTGATAGAGGATCAGTCAATTGCTACCTAAATGCTAAATAGTTGTTGGTGCGTTCTCAAAGTTTCTTATACTTGAAGGCACAGTTGTCATTACTTTCACACAGATTGATGCTTGCAGTATTACATAATTAAGTGTGTTTGAAATTAATCACACTAGCAGACAAACTACAATCAATCTAGCAATGTCTAAAGTACAATTTAAGTTGGACACTGTCAGATGAGTGACCAACCTTCAGCGTGAGTAAAACAAGCTACAATATGCTACCTTATGTATAGTTTCTGCTGACACTTGTTGTTTAATGAAACAGAAAGATATCTTGGTTCTAGTTCAGCAGCCTCATGGTGTGAGATAAAAAACCAAAGTTTATCAGTAATGATCAAACTAATAGGCCATTCAAAAGTTGAGGCCAATAAATATATGATATGGCATCATAACTTTTTGACAACAAGACGCTTTTGTGAAACTATGAAAATTAAAGTCAGAAGGAATTGCTCGTGTATTCTTTTGACATATTGTGAAACTGAATTTATATACTGATTATATTTTTATAAATTAAGAGTTTATTTATTTATTTATTGTAAAAGTAGTAATCATTTCACCATATTTCAAATTTCATATACATTTTGCTCTAAACTGTTGACTGTCTATTTTGTTCCCATGGGTTTCTTGGAAATGAGATGTGTACATTTGACAAATAATGGTTCATGCTTATCTTTTGTTGCATGGCTTTATCCTTTCTTTCTAGGGTAACAGTGGGCTAGATAATGGTTCAATTGCATATGGATTTGCTTTTGTTGATTGTGCTGCTTTAAAATTTTGGGTTGGATCCGTTAGTGATGACACTTCATGTGCCGCTTTGGGAGCTCTGCTGATGCAAGTATGCTCTTTTGTCTTTGTTTATTTTTTCTATCTTAAATGAAGCAAGTAAACTTTTTTTCCTGAAGGACAAGAAAAATGCAAACTATTCATATGAAAAGCATGTTCTAATTTTGTTTTTGGATTTGTAAAAGGTTTCACCCAAGGAAATTGTATATGAAAGTCAAGGTAATTTTATTTCGTTACTTTGTTTCACTGTCGTGGGGATGGTTCTTCGTAAATCATCCAGTAAAATATCCATGCTTCTGAATATCTGTGCAGGGCTGTCCAGAGATGCTCAGAAAGCACTGAAAAAGTACTCATTAACAGGTACAATTCTCCTTAATCACCTTAATTTTCATATTTCGATCAATTCTTTGCCTACTTCATTCTTTTGCTAATAATTCTTTAGTTTTACTGCTTTATATCATTAAACTGTTTTTTCATTGTATTTTTGCATTCTTTTATTGTACTACATGACATCCTTTGTGCTGGAAACTCATATTCGTTAGTTTTATAAATTTAAATATGATTATATATACTATCTTTCTTTCTTAATTTAAAACCATAAGCAAGTTAAGACACCAAGAATTAGTCTCCAGAAATCAAGTATCGAAAAGTAGTGTTAAAATAGCTTATATCTAATATAAACAGTTCGACGGGTACTCTTTAGATAGCCATGGTATTGCATTTGATTGTGAGTAGCACCTCAAAACATGTGAGTTCCCAGTACATTTCGGATTCATAACAATTTATTGCTTTATCCAGACTGTTACATGTTGAATTATATAATGATTTTAGATTCTTCTTTATAAACTTCGATATTAATTAGGTTCTCGCTGTTCAAAAGCAGTTATTTGTCTCTCTGTTGAATCCAATCTCAAATATTGAATCTCCTTGTGAATTTTCATTGTATCTATTACAAGAAATCAAGCTCAAGTTTTATTTATCTCTTAGGATCCATTGCCTCTCAATTGACTCCAGCACAGCCAGCGACTGATTTTGTTGATCCATTGGAAGTGAGAAACCTCATTCAGTTAAAAGGATACTTCAAAGGATCTTGTAATATTTGGGATCACGCCTTTGAAGGAGTTATGCACCATGATCTTGCCTTATGTGCACTTGGTGGACTTATTACTCATTTATCCAGGTTAATGGTAAGGCATTTATTGTAACCTATTACCTGATTGAGAACATCATTATATGCACTACTTTCATTGACTCATACATTCTGACTTTGAGCAGTTAGATGATGATATACGAAACGGAGATATTCTACCATATGAAGTCTACAGGGGTTGGCTTAGAATGGATGGGCAGACGATTATCAATCTTGAAATTTTCAGTAATACTGCTGATGGTGGTTCATCAGGCAAGTGTATCTCATGTCGAGCATAAAATTTAATTTAGATGGTCCAACCTTCTAAGAAGTCATACTGCCTTTCGTAGTTAAACTCAAAGGATTGATGTCACCTTTTCAGGTACATTGTACAATTATATCGATAAATGTATAACATCATCAGGTAAACGACTTTTAAGGAACTGGATCTGTCATCCACTGAAAGATATCGAGGAGATCAATCGTAGGCTTAATGTGGTTGAGGAACTGATGGCGCAGTCGGATACTATATTACTTCTTGCTCAACATCTTCGCAAGCTTCCAGACTTAGAAAGACTGCTTGGACGAATTAAGGCTAGCTTTCGGTCATCTGCTTTGCTCTTATTGCCCTTGATTGGGAGCAAAGTATTGAAACAGAGAGTAAGTCTTCTCTACTTAAAAACTAAATTTTAGTAGTTTGAAGGAATGTAAGACATTTTTTAACCTTTAAAGCTATTGCAATTTTTAGTGAGAAAAACTCTTATTCCTCAGTATACTCTTTACTCTTTAGTAGGGTGTGTGTGTGTGTCTCAATGTTTGTTTCAAACATTATAAGGACTAAGTTTGCGTCAGCCAGTATCCACCCACCACACCCTGATTTTCATTACGCTGCTTTTGTAGTCTTTCCCCTCTACGGACCTGTAGCGGTTTGTTTCTACTTCATTATTTTTCTAAAAACTGTGTGACCTTTTTATGTTGAGTTAAAATTACAAAATAAAAGATGCACATAAAATCTGTTTTGTAGCTCAACAAGTTCATAGATCAAAAAGTTCTTACACATCAGTTATTTTACTTTGATCATATATAGGATCTACTTAATGTTGTTACAGGTGAAAGTGTTTGGATCTCTTGTAAAAGGTCTCCGAGTTGGAATAGATTTATTAAAGCTGTTGCAGAAGGGAGGGCATATGATATCATCTTTTTCAAAGTTCATAAAGCTTCCAAAGCTGGGTGGTAGTGATGGGCTCGATAAATTCCTTACCCAGTTTGAAGCAGCTGTGGATAGTGACTTTCCCAATTACCAGGTCTTCTCTTTCTATCTTTTTAGTTGTATTTAATTCTATAACAAATTAACAGGTTCTGTACCCAATTTTTCCTTCTATATATTTTTAACTTTATGTGAGATCGTTTCTTTGTATAGTATTCTGATATTTTTAAGGCATTAATTTGTATTTCCCAGCTTTGTCCAGTTTTGGTGGTGTTTATATTCCTCCAGTGTGATCTTCTTCACAGTTTGAAAAAGCCTCTGAACCAAGTTCTCTCTTTTTTTTTCCCTCTGGTTGATAACTTATTGCAGGGTTATGATGCTTTAGATGTTTCCCTTCAAACCCCCCCCCCCCCCCCCCCCCCGGTTACTTGTTTGAATTCCATTATTTTTTTTTCTAATGATGAAGACTTCGTTGTCTAGTTAAAGACCCAATTTTTTTAGCATTTGTTATGATAACAAGGAAATTGCTGCATAATTATCTGTTCACTGAGTATTGAATATTGTATAGGACTTTTAAGTTTTAATAAGAGATCTGAGTACTTCTTTGGACAGTTGAATTATTTATCTCTCTTTTCTGCACATGCACACATTACTAGTCCAATATTTTCTTTTTGGCTGATGAACAATTTGTTTTTTGGGGTGCTCTCAATGGTATCATGTCCATTTGTTCAATATACAGTGGGTGCATAACTGACATACTAATGCATAATCTCAGGACCATGATGTAAAGGACTCAGATGCTGAAATTCTGTCAATTTTGATTGAATTATTTATTGAGAAGGCTACCGAGTGGTCTCAAGTAATCCATGCCATAAATTGTATTGATGTACTAAGATCTTTTGCTGTCACTGCAAAATTTTCACGTGGGGCTATGACTAGGCCTGTTATTTTGCCCCATTCACAATTGATGAATGTGTGCCAGGAGTCCAGAGGGCCGACTCTCGAAATAAAAGGGTTATGGCATCCATTTGCCCTCGGTGAGAATGGAGGAATGCCAGTTCCTAATGACATACATCTTGGAGAAAATATAGATGGCTATCATCCCAGTACTTTGCTTTTGACTGGACCAAATATGGGTGGAAAATCTACCCTTTTACGTGCTACTTGTCTAGCTGTTATACTGGCCCAGGTATTCTCTTATATAGAGCTCAAAACGTTCATTAAATCTTAAAAGTTTGTTATTAAAAATTAGTAAACTAGTTTTATGGTTTGCAGCTGGGTTGTTATGTGCCTTGTGAGATGTGTGTTCTTTCACTTGTGGATATCATTTTCACACGACTTGGTGCCTCTGATCAAATCATGACAGGCGAGAGTAAGTTCTCTGAAAGGAATATTTCATTTTAAACCCTAGTTTTTTAGGTATAAATGTGTTATAATGTCTTAATTTGGACAAGACTTGGTGGGCTTCGACCGTTAATAAAACTGGTAAACATGGCTCTTGCAATGTTATGTGATATACATAATGGTGGCAATGAAAAAGAGATTGTTGTACAACATTGAAGCATTTGACTATTTGAGGCAATGATGGGTTATGAGTTGTGGTATTATATTTGGTTTTGTGGATGTTTTGATGCTTATGGTGCTTATTATTCTAGACCATTTTATTATTTTCTATTTTGTAGTATGGGATGGGGGAGGAGGTATCACAAAAGTTATACTTATTAGATCAATATTGACTTTTGAAGTGTTAGTTTCAAACATTTCAAACTCAAAATTAACATGAATCTATTTAGTTTATATCAATACAATTATGAATATTATAAACTACTTAAAAAATACTACTTCCTCCGACTCCAAAAGGATGATCAAAGTACAATTTGCACATATATTAAGAAAAGTAAGAGTTGAGGAAAGAGAATAAAAAAGTTCTAAATTTATCCTGACTGACCTTACAAGATTATATAAAATGATGAGTACTTTTATTTTTTATACTAGTAGACTCCGTTAAATGATATATTTATCTTTCACTTTATGTATTTTATCTCATCCTTTTGGGAACAAAAAATTTGTACCCTTAACCATCCTTTTGGGGACAAAGAGTACTAGTTATAAGGTTTGTTATTTTAAAAACTTAAAATAAATCATGTCAATTTTACATTTGAAAATGTCTTAAATTGACTTTTAGAAAGTCAATAGTGATCTTAATATCTTATGATTTGGAATAGAGGGAGTATTTTTTATTTTATGTTATGGTTAATAGCTCTTTACTTTAGATATTCATTTGGAGAAATGGTGATTACAGCCTATTTTATTGACTGACTTGTAAAAAAGTTTCTATACCATTTATTAGCATGCATACATATACTTGACTGATGAGATTCAAACTCATATATGTATCCGTTGAAGATTCAAATCCATTGTTGATACCATCTCTGTCTTTCTGTAGGTACCTTCTTTATCGAATGCACAGAAACAGCATCAGTTCTGCAAAATGCCACTCAAGATTCTCTGGTACTCCTAGATGAGTTGGGGAGAGGAACAAGCACGTTTGATGGATATGCGATTGCATACGCTGTGAGATTTCCTTATTTCAAAATATTTTCTCAAGTGACTAATTGCAATTCTTCTTATGTTCTCCATATCTTAGACGAGTAATCTTTAAATTTTCAAACCTAGAAAAATTACTTAAGAGGGCTACTCATCTTTGAAACCCAAAAAAGTTACTCAAATGAATAAGAATTGGATTTTAAATGCAAAACAATTACATGCTCATTTTTGAAGTGTTTAAGAATGCTTCAAGTCCAGATTAGATATTTCAAGTTTGTATTGTTCTCACGACATGTTTAGTGACACAACTATGTACATACTCCATAAAAATGAAGAATGTATATGAGCACCAATAGAGAGGATACATGTTGGTTTAAGGTTTGTGTTGGACGCTGACTCGTACTTCTAGATGATTGTTGTACACTTGCTTGATAATTGAAGTTCAAAATGAAATCCCATACAATACATTTAAGACACTTCTTGGATGCACATGATCCATGTAGGAAGCACTTCTTAGAAGATGCAGTGTCTAACTCTCTTGGCAACAGAAGGATGAAACTAAAAGAATCCCAACATAACGGGCCCAAATATTAGAAGCACCTTTTTTTGGTCAACTTTTGAAGGGACAATTTACTAGACAACAGTATGTATTATAAAAATTAGCCTACATACCAATGGAGATGGTAGTATTAGGATTATTTTTTTAATCTATATGATATTTTATAAAAATCCATGCCAAACTAATCATAATCATATATTTGGCCTCTAGATGTACAAGTAGCGAAGTAGATGCTATTCAAACAACTTTTTCTGTGATTGCATAAATGTACTGGCATATACATGTCCCCCGTCTCTATCTGCTATCAGGTTTGTTATGCATATGACAGCGTTCATGCTTGAAATTGCTTATGCTATTCCTAGCTATTCCAGGATTTCTTCTATATTGTGAACTTTTGGTGGCTGTCATAAACGTAGAAGAAGACAAACACAAGTGATATTCAAATGTGATTATCTGATCGGTTTGGTTTTGCCCGTTGAAAAGTGTTATACTCTTGCATGGTTCACTAGTTACAAGTGTGTATGATAGGCATGAAGGTAATTTGAAGAACAGAATAGTGTTAAATATAGCGTTACATAGCTTTAAGTTGTGGTTGACATGCATAATCTGTGAGGCAGTGTTATAAGAATCAAATGAGAATCTGGATTGAATAGCTGTATTATGTTGAATCTGGATTGAATTTCATCTGCCATTGTTAACATTTGCTCTCATAATGAATCACTGAATCTGTCCAGGTATTCCGTCATCTTGTTGAGAAGGTGAACTGCCGATTACTGTTTGCAACTCATTACCACCCACTCACCAAGGAGTTTGCTTCTCATCCTCATGTTACATTGCAACACATGGCCTTTACTTTCAAGTTGAAGCTTGAGAACTTGGATCAAAATGACAAGGAGCTGGTTTTCCTGTACCGGCTAACCTCCGGAGCATGCCCGGAAAGCTATGGAATGCAAGTGGCGCTAATGGCTGGGGTCCC
>JAINUT010002397.1:0-35082 GCA_020205555.1 Panax stipuleanatus
GCATGTATCATGCTAGATGCTTTGTATGTGATAGATATGGTCATAAGGCTGCAGTATGCTATTATAATCCTCTGCATAATAGACCCAAAGTCAAACAAATCTGGGTTCTCAAGGGTACTAACAAAGTAGGACCCATGCAAGTCTGGGTACCAAAATGAAAGCTTAACCTTACTGCAGGAATCGAGCTCCACGATCACAACATGGTATCTGGACAGTGGATGCTCAAGGCACATGACCGGGAACAAAGCCCTCTTATCTAACTTCACAGAGAAGAAGGGTCTAACAGTCATCTTTGGAGACAACAGCTTTGGCAAGATAAGAGGATATGGCTCAGCTAGGAATGGTGCAGTGTCCTTTAGCAAAGTAGCCTATGTGGAAGGACTAAAGCATAATCTTCTGAGCATTAGCCAACTTTGCGACAAGGGTCATCAAGTCACTTTCCTCAACGATTAGTGTCAAGTCAGAGATCTGAAGACCTCTTCTATAAATATGACCGGGACAAGAGAAGGAAACGTCTACATTGTCAATCTTGCTCAACTGAGTTCTGATGATACAATATGCTTTCTTGTTAAAGCCTCTGAAGAAATGAGCTGGCTATAGCATAGAAGGTTATCTCATCTCAACTTTAAAAGTATGTCAAAACTGGCCTCCAAAGATCTAGTAGCAGGCCTACCAAAGATAAGCTTGTCAAAGAAAGGCCATGCAACACCTGTCAGCTTGGAAAGCAAACAAGGAGCTCATTCAAAGGCAAAGCAGTCAACTCAATTGATAAGCCCCTTCAGTTACTTCACATTGATCGAAGCAGGAAGAACTCTACTAGCAGCAGCTCATCTACCTGAATACTTCTGGCAGAAGCTATCAACACTGCATGCTTCACTCAGAACAGGTCTCATGTTCACTCTACACTGAAGAAGACTCCCTACGAGCTGTGGAGAGGAAGAAAGCACAACGTCAGTTATTTCCATGTGTTCGGCTGTGCATACTATATTCTCAATAATGAAAAACAATATCTGACTAAGTTCCAACCCAAGTTAGACGAAGGAATCTTTCATGGATATGCCACAGACAGCAAGGCCTATAGAGTGTTCAACAAGAAGACGCTAAGTGTTGAAGTCTCGATTCACATCATCTTTGATGAAACAGACTCAGACAAGTCTATACCACAAGGCACTGTGATCGACGATCCAGACACCACGAATGAGGTGGTCAATCCTAACACCACAATCACAGCCCCAGAAGATGGAATCGTCGAGCCTGAAAAAGAGATCGTGGAGAGAGCTACAACAAAAGACGAACCTCTGCAATAAGAGACATAAGTTGATCTTGAAGAATTCAGACAAGAAGGCACCAGAACAGATGTTCCAACAGGGAACAGATGGGCAAGAGATCACACTCAAGACCTGATTATTGGAGATCCAAATGCAAGAATCAATACGAGATCTGCCACCCAGAATAAGTGTTTCTATCTAAGCTTTCTGTCCCAAATTGAACCCAAGAAGATAGAAGATGCAATGGAAGATTCGAGTTAGATAGAAGCCATGCAAGAGGAGCTGAATCAGTTTGAAAGAAGCAAAGTCTGGAGATTAGTTCCTAGACCAAGGAATCACCCAGTCATTGGCACCAAATGGGTCTTTAAAAACAAAATGGATGAAGATGGGGTGATCACAAGGAACAAGGCAAGACTAGTGGCCAAAGGTTATTCCCGAAGAAGGCATCAACTACGACGAGACCTTCGCACCTGTTGCCAAACTAGAAGCTATCAGAATATTCCTTGCTTTTGCTGCCCATATGAAGTTCAATGTCTTCCAGATGGATGTCAAGAGTGCGTTTCTGAATGGTGAACTTTAAAAAGAAGTATATGTGAAGCAACCTCCAGGTTTCATCAATCCAACTCTCTCTAATTATGTCTATAGACTAGACAAAGCCTTATATGGACTTAAGCAAACACCTAGAGCATGGTATGAAACACTGACTAACTTTTTTATTGAAAAAGGATTCACTAGAGGTAGAGTAGATACCACATTATTTCTTAGGAAGCACAAAGATAAAGTTTTACTAGTCCAAATATATGTAGATGATATTATCTTTGGTTCTACTGATGAAAATCTGTGCAAGAGATTTGCCAAGCTTATGCAGAGCAAGTTCGAAATGAGCATGACGGGTGAGCTGAATTTCTTCCTTGGACTGCAAGTGAAGCAGACTGATGAAGGTATCTTTATTAACCAAGCCAAGTACATCAAAGACTTACTTAAGAAGTATGGCATGGAATCAGCCTCTCCCATGAAAACACCAATTGCTCCAGCAACTAAGCTTGACAAAAATGAGAAAGGTAAATGTATTGACATTACTCAATACAGAGTATGATAGGCTCTCTTCTGTACTTAACAGCCAGTAGACCAGATATCATGTTTGCTACATGTATATGTGCTAGATTTTAAGCTAATCCTAAGGAATCACATAACTACTGTAAAAAAGAATTTTCAGGTATCTCAAAGGCACACCTCACTTAGGACTTTGGTATCCCAAGGAGTCCTCCTTTGAACTTATAGGATATTCAGATGCTGATTTTGCAGGCTGCAAAATTAATAGAAAAAGTACCAGTGGCACTTGTCAATTGCTAGGAAACAGACTTGTGTCCTGGTTTAGCAAGAAGCAAAATTCAGTATCAACTTCAATAGCAGAAGCTGAATACATTGCTGTAGGCATGCTGTGCTCAAATCCTATGGATGAAGAACCAGCTAGCAGACTATGGGTTTGATTTCAAGTCTATACCTGTTCACTGTGATAACACAAGTGCCATAGCAATAACACATAATCTTGTCATGCATTCTAGGACTAGGCATATAGAAATAAGATATCATTTTATTAAGGATCATGTTCAAAATGGAACTATATCTTTACAATACATCCCTACTAAAAATTAACTTGCTGATGTCTTTACAAAATCCTTAGATGAATCCAGATTTAATAAATTAATAAGTGAGTTAGGTATGTTAAATCTACAACCATAAATTCTATGCTCTAGTTGGTGCTAACCATGAAGATAAAAAGGCTATATTAAAATCGTGGAGATGACTAAGAGAAACCACGATCGTGGAGTAGTCTTGACATGGCAGAGAAGCCCACTGTGATAATAACATTACTACCAATTCTAAGCAAACCCTTTTGATAAGCGCCTCAGGGACAAACCGACCCTTAGTTTTAGACTAAAGGTCTGAGCAACCTTAACCCAGAAGGGAATGCTGATTCAGAATGCATCACAAGAACCGTAGAGACAATGGTCGGGGAGCGCGTTTTAGCAATGACTCAAAAATTGTGGACTAGTCCTCGACAATCGTAGTCATTTTGAAGGACACACTAGCTTAGGGGGAATAAGGGCAGATCAGTAATTTTTACACGACTTAAAATCGTGGAGCCTTGCCGAACTCGACACGTGCCCCACCTGCAGATCGTTGAGGAGGAAGTTACAAAAACATTTTGAAATGTCTTTTCTTAGTTCACCTTTGAATTTCAAAAGCTCAGTCTTGTCTCTTTCTCTCTCAAAAGAAACCCTATCTTTCAGAACGCTAGCTAAGTTTTTGCTTGTCTCAGGATAATCAACAAAATCAATGGCTGCTTCTAATGTTGTATATGGTTACTAACTATGCTTTGACGAATTCAAGACAGCTGACCCACAGTTCCATAAAATTCTGTCTCTTCTGAAGAAAGCTGGTCTTGAAGAAGCTCTGAGCACCAGCACAAGGATTTACCCAAAGCTAGTGAAAGAGTTCTACTGCAATGGAATCATTGAGAATGACGTCATCACTACAAAGGTCAGGGCGTGCAGATTCGGCTCGAAGCTGAAGATATAAACTTTTCCCTAGGGTTTAAATCAAAGGGTCTTCCGTCTATGAGCGTCATCGACTTCCATAAAGGCCTACAAAAATTGTACCACAAGAAGTTTCAAGGCATCAAGGGCTACAAGAAGAAAAAGTTTTCCCCAGAAGTATGAATTTTTGGCTGATATTGTTGGGAATGCATATGCTACAAAAGCTCTGGCCATAACTCTGTGAATGAGAACCAACTGAGCTCATGACAGCAATCTGCTTCAGAATTCAACTCAACTATGGGGCTTTGCTCATATAATGGATTGGGAAGTGGATGCTCAGCTTAAAGAAGGCGAAGAGCTCTAGCAAAATGCTCTATGGGAGATTCATCAGCATAATTCTACAATCTGCTCTAGGAGACAAAATTGGAGACAAGGAAGGAGAACCCATCAACCCCAACAGAAGGATGACCCAGCAGCTGTTTCAAATTGGAGACAAACCCTGCAGAAAATGTGAAGATGATGTCTAAGTCCAGTGGAAGGACTGGTGAAGTGAAGAAATCGGTTCAGCAGGGAAATATGTCAGCTGTGAAGGATGGTGAGGATGAAGAAGAAGTCAACCAAGAAGAACCTTCTGCTCTGGTCAGAAAGAGCAAAGGGAAGAGGAATTTGAATGAAAGTGTTCAGATGACAGAAGAGCCTCAAGGCTCAACCATTGATGTGCCTCAAGGGGGTTCTGGCAAGGAGATTCAAGGTCTCTTCACATAAAGGAAACTCGCCCTAGAAGTGACCGAATCACCAAAAGAAGTTTAGAAAGAGAAGAAGAAGAAGAATAGTGAGGATAAGGCTGAAGGAAGCTCTGAGCCTTAGAAGAAGAAACGTAGCCATCGATCAAAGAAGTCTTCACTCACCACGATTGTGGAGTTCTTACCAATCGTGGAGTCTAGACTTACCATCATTCCTGAGAAGGATGATGCAACAGTCTCTCAGCCTGAACAAACTGTCAGAGCTGAAGCTGAAAAAAGAGCTTAGGCTGTGGCTAAGCCCAGGAGAACAAAGAAAAAGCTTGTCAAGAAATATGTTCTTGTTAATGAAGAAGCCTTGAAGGAAGAAGAAAGAAGAATTGCTGCTGAGCAGGCTGAACCAAGACCTGAGCCTCAAGCATCTGATGCTCAAAAGGAGTCCTTGGATGAGACCAGGATCATTGCTGATGTGATAGCCAACCCTACTGCATCTGATCAGGCTATGGTTCATACTAAGAAGGAGCTGCCCGAAGCCATTGAGGAGAGTACAACTCATGTTGAAGGGGAGCTTCTTTAAGCACCTGAACAAGGAAGTTCTTCAGCTTAGGGGGAGTCGCTTGAAGCACCTGAGCCAGAGAATGCTACAACTGAGGGGGAGATTCCAGAAGATGCTGATAAAGCCCCCTCAGCCCCTTAAGAAATCGTAGTCTCTGAAGCTGTAGAGATGGAACGTGTTGAAGCTGTGGAAATGGAGAATGCTGAAGAATAAAGGGGAGTTGCTGAGATGATGGATGTAATGGAGATTTTAAATGAAGGATATGAAGACAAAGAAGAAGAAGAGGATGAAGAAGTTGAGATTATTGGAGTGGGTTGGAATGGATATAGGAGAACTAGCTACAATCAGTTGTTCTCCTACTTACCCATGATATCCTATCACAGAGCCCTGATTCTCAACTCCTGGGATCACATGTTCTGGACTTACAAAGCTTATCCAGCAATTACAGTGCTAGCCCATGGATTCCCAAGCAACCTCAACTTTGCTCAGAAGCTGATCACTAATCATTCATCTTTAGAGACTAAGCATGAGGTACAATCTATTCCCATCTCTTTCATAGTTAACCACTGCCCTCTATCAAACTTCCACCAGTTTTATGAACTACCAAGATGGTTGGAAGAGTGGTTCTTCACCCTCTGAATCAGTTTCCAGTTACAGAGTCCCAAAACTCTGTAACTGATGAACCAAATAACCAACTTTCCCTTATTATCGAGCCAACTGTTAGTGATTCCATGGTCGTTGAGCAACGATTAATAATCATCGAACAACTACATGACACCACGACCATTGAGCCACCTAATCTGATCGCCGAACAAAGATTCATGCTTGTTGAGTCACCCCAACCTGAGCCAAACTCCTCTCCCATACACCAAACCCAAACACCTCTCACACAGTCAGATATTCCCTCGTCCTCCAACAATGAATATTTTGATATGGCACTTGCTCTCACTAGCATGTCAAGGCCAAGGGAGCACACTACGGCCTCCCCTCCTGATATTGAGAAGATTTTTGATCATCTTTCTTTACTCCCACCAAAGAGGAGCTTGCTGATTTAACAAGCCATATGGCCCTAGAGACAGAGGAGAACCTTGAAGCTCACTCACTGGCACTTCATCAACGATTCAACCATATAATCTAATTTGTCAAAACTTTGTAGGGAAACTTGGCGACTGAGCTCTCAAAGAAACTGAAGGAGATCATACGGGAGATGAGTGACAGTCTCAGCCAAAGGGATGCTATTCACTTTTAAGCTTCCAACAAGCATAAGGAAATAATGCAACTTCTTTAGAAAACTCAAGAATCTCAAAATACTCTTATGGATAAACAGATCCACCAGCTGCGTCTCACCCTACACGAATTCCATGAGTATTCTATGACTCAAATCAAACAGACTGCAGATGCCATGTCCATGTTGCAGCAACAAAGAAGAAATACTAAAACCATGGTTGAAGAGAATAGCAGTGACATTGCTCACAATCGTTCTCAAATGTATGAGTTGGTGCAAGGAGTCAATGGTTTGTCAGAAGACATTCGAACCCTGGATGTTGACATAAAGGGGGAGAATAAAGAGGAAGGGGAGAAAGAGAAAGGCAGAGGCAAAGGAAAACAAATTGCTCAATCCTCGAGGAGTGCTCCTTCAAGACAGCCTCGCTATCAGACTCCACGAATTGAACAGTAGCAGCGCCAACCAATCATCATGATGCAATCGATAAGGAGTCAAGGCCCATCTCTTAGCCCATAAGGAGTAACCAATACTAGCTTTAACATGCCTATTGGAGATCATGCCTTTATGAACAGACATGATCATGGATAAAGGCTAAGTCAAAGTGAGCTAGAAGATATTGCATGGAGAGATGAAGCCAGCAGAAGAAGAAGAGCTGAAGAGGATGCCAATCCGAGGAACAGGAGGAAAAAAAAATAGAGATAAGTTTAAATTTGTTTCTTATTGATGTAACTGTGCTGAATTGTAATATCTGTTTCACAACATCAATAAATTCATGTTTATTCTCTAAAGATTTCAGCTGCTCACTGAAACACTAAGTCATATTTACTTTCTACCATCCTGCATTTAGAAATTGATGATATGATGTAAATCTCCTTGGTTATGTCAACATCAAATAGGGGGAGATTGTTGGGAATTGCATATTCAAATTTGATGTTGAAAGTAAATATATATGCTTATGACTTTGATGGTAGATCAAAATTGTTAGGTTGATATGTGCTAAATGTTTATCATTTTGTAAATGAATGTATAGAAGAAAGATCAAAGATATTAGGTTGATCTCTTGAAATATAATAGATAGGCCTCAACAGAATCGTAGTCTGTCAAGCCCGCCGAGAGATTGCAGAAGCCAAGGTAAAATCGTGGAAATAATCTGAGCGCCTGCTGAGCAAAGTCAACAATCGCAGTAAGCTCTTGGAAACGTGGAGTTTGCGAAATAAGCAAGTAGAGATCGTAGTCTATCAGATCTTAAGAGAAATTATAGTGTTCTCTACGATCAAGGCTGAATCAAGCACGAGCATGACAAGACACAACGATCATGGTACAAAGATAATGATTGTGGTGTCTCTCCAGTCAGCATCAGAAGCATCAAGTTTCGTCTATCTGATGAAGGAGGAAGTGTAACAAATGAAGAATGTCTTATAGACGTTGACATTTCGGGAGTCCCAATGATCCAACACTCATCCTTAGTATGTATCGAAGAAGCGTATAGAAGAAGCTAAGGAAAGGACTGCATGCCTGCTGAAAACACATTTTTAGGTGTTAGGTGAGAAAGCAGTCTACTGTGTCAGTGGGCCAGACGGCAGAACCCCATATTCCCAGGAAGCCAACATCAGTGCTCAGAAATGTCTGAAGCATTAAATGCTACAACGGATGCCTTCAACGGAAACATTTCAAAGGCTCCTTCAGTAGCAATTAGACAGAGATTCAGACTAAGCAAGCAAGAACAAAAAAGCTCAAGAACACTCAACGTCCAAACTCTACGATCAGAAAGAAACTTGCTCAGCTACTCAGTTCTTTCGAACGTATGCTTAACTGCAACTGAGTAGCACACCCAAGAACAAAACTCTCATCAAGTGTATTCCAAGTCTGCTGGACTTGAAGAGTTCTCAGTGAACTAAGAAGTTCCAAGATTGCTGGTCTTGAAGGAATCTAAGTGATTCAAAGATTGTAAAGACATCCTTAGTGGATTTTCTACTCGTGCAGTAGAAGAGTGGACTAAGAGCCTTGAGTGCTCTGAACCACTTAAAATCATTGTGTCTGATATCTGCTATATCTGTTATAAACTGCTATATTTGCTTATCACCCATTAACTTGGTTTATCTTAAGGGGGAACAAACAAATTAAATATTCTGCTGTGGTTAAGTTATTAACAAATCTGATAAGTATTTTGAAAAGGAAAAAGTTTTAAAATATCTATTCAACCCTCTTCTAGATAACTATTGTGCCTCTGGGAACTAACAGTAAGATTTCTTCAGATCTGCCTTCTTCACTTACTCTAATACGTATATAAACGATATATATACGTTTTTAACGGTCAATATTCATCAGATCTGAGTTTTTCACTATTTATTTCTTATAAATAGTCAATATTTGAGCTGTATTGACTAGATTTGTACTTGATTTAGCCAGATCTAGCTTTTAACCGGTTCAAAAGTTGTAAAACTTGAGCTACGCGCGTAGCTATGAGCTACGAGCGTACAAAGATTTAACTAATGAATCTTTCGTTTAGCAACGTCTTGTATAGTTTTACATTTTATTGCAATATATTCATTACGCAGGCTGTTTATTTGATTTCCTATGAGCCTAGGAGCTACATGATCTACGATTCAACTCATAGATCTAGATCGGGTTCCCATGATGGACCTGGTTGAGTTGTATAGCCAACTTGCAAATTTTGTAATTGTAAATATAGGACCTTAAAACGGTTATCTGAATTTAAGGTCCCCGTAATAATGGAAATTCTTATGTGTGGTGTTCGGGCATACTTTGATGGCTTTTATACTTTGATGTCGAGGATGCTTCGCATCCCGAGAATAAAATCAAATAAAGTTGAATATGAAATTAAAATAGAAATATCAAAGGGCTTCAATTCCTATGTGAGCGAAAGGGTTTGAAAACTAATTTTCAAAACATCATTTTCATATTCTTGTCTAAAAATGGACTTTTTAATAAATCAAACCCTTCGTATATAGGTCCAACGAAGCAAAACACTACTTTCAAATAAAGCACTTTGGCCCAATTAATTGCAAAGCGCACACACACATACACAAAGATTAGGGAATGAAAAGCGCGGTAACCGTGTTTCACGAAAGTCGGGAGGTGCCTAACACCTTCTCCCCGCTTAATTAAGCCCCTGAACTCTATGAAATCTCGGTTTCCAAGACTAATTAAACAGAGTCCAGTAATTGGGCTTTATTGCTAAACCTTTCAAAACTCAGTTGAGTTGGTACAACCATTTTAACTCATACCAACTGGCGGCTCTGTCTAATTGGACCAATAAAATCAAAATTTTCATACCGTCGACATTATATGACGGCCTTTTCCTGAAAATTCACCCTTCAGATCAAACAAAACCAAATAGAAAACATAAAGGGTAGAAACACTTAGGAAAAAAGAACCCAAAATTTTCCCGACGTCAACAATAATAATAATAATTATTATTATTATAATACTTATATTAATAATAATTATTATAATAATTATAATTATAATAATATTGATTTGGGCGGAAAAGTACAAGGACGGTTCAGATTCATTCTAATTTTTCTATATAATAATAATAATATCTATTTTTAAAGGAAAATTAATTATTGTGGTGGTGTCGTGAATTATGATAATTATTGTCTGATTGTAAGTTATTTTAGGTTGGAAAGAGTCTTTAGGTAATGTAGTATTTTTTGAATTTTAATCTAATTACTAGTAAAATATATTAACAGACAAAAAAAGGGATATTTTCACTTACTCCCCCTAAGGTTTGGCATAATTACACTCACACCCCACAAGTTTCGTTTATTACACTCACACCTCCTATCGTCAGTTAACTTTAACAGAAGTTGACTTTTGAACATGTTTGACCACGAAAATGACTCTTATACCCTTTAAACCATTATTTTCCAAAAGTGCAAAATAAAAAAGAACCAAATAAACCAAAAGTGCAAAGTAAAAATAAGAAATATTTATTAAGGTAACAAAATCAACCAATAACATAAAAAATATTTATTAGGGTAATATAAAAATAAGCAAAATAAAAATAAGAAATATTAATTAGGGAAATATAAAATAAGAAATATCATTTTAACACTTAGGAATAATGTTTAAAGTTAACAAAATGGGGATTGGCTGGGCTTGGGTCGTTCGGGACTTGGGGTTGTGGTTGAGGGTTGGGAAAAACCTAAGGAAAATGCTTTATTTTGATGGATTTTTTTTTTGGAATTTTGACTTTTAGCGACAAAAAATTTGATGAGCATTGTCGTTGAAAACTTTTAGCCACGAAAAATTCAGCTGAACAACAGTTGCTAAAACCCTTTTGTGACGAAAAATTCTTTAAATTTTTGGAAATCAGAAAAGTTTAGTTTTTTGGTTTTAAGTCACTTTTTTAACTTCAAATTGTCCTCAAACGTAATGTAAGCTACTTGAGACCCCCAAACCTGTTACAAATCATTATAATAACCATTCTAAACTTGTGTGTGGTTTCAAATTAACCTGAAACTAGCACAAAAATATTTAGGCAAAAAAAAGAGTTAGGTGTTGGTGGAAAGACGATCTTTCCCCTTTTCATGTTAACTCTGATTGACGGGAGGGGGTGTAACTGCAAGAAATGAAACATGTGGGGTGATGGTTTAATTACCTCAAACCTCAGGGGGTGTGAGTGAAAATAACCCAGAAAATACGTAATATATATAAAGGCTAACTGTAGCTGTATATTTATTTTTTTAAATCCGTTAAATTTATATATTAGGTGGGTAATATGACGAGGGTATTTTCATAATTTTGATCCAGTAACTGCAAAAAGCCATAAGAGTTGTAAAGAAGATTTGAATGGGAAGATTGTGAGTACTGAACAAGAAGTGTATCAACCACACAATGATCATGCGATACAAATTCAATTTAGCATTCAGAGGATGCAAGAGATATGATAAGAATAGAGTTTTGCGACAATTTATTGATGTGTGTTCAAAGGAAGGTGTTCGACTAGATAGCGACCCTTGGGAAGTGAAAAAGAATGACAAGCTAGAGACTAGAACTGGGTGCAAAGCTCGTATTTGATTTTCATTTGAAAATGAAGTTTAGAGAGTCTCCTAATTTAATCCTGAACATGCACAACCACAAACTTGCAAAGCAAGAAGAACATATTTACGATCAAATCAAAATATTTTAGAAGCTCGTGTGGGTGTGATTAAATCCATGGTGAATGCAGGTATAAGGACGACAAATACATTATTGTACTTAGCAGAAGAAGTTGGCGGGTCTCAAAATGCTAGATTTACATTAAAAGATTGCTACAACTTTGTTAATAGGGAAAAATGAATATGATTGAAGCATGGGATGCTTAAAGCTTGATCAACATTTTCAAATATAAGAAAAAGAAGGTCTTATTTTCTTTTATGCGATACAAGTGGTGTTGAAAAATTAGGCTCACACAAAAATACTAAGATAAATACAAACACACTACTGTATGAGATATAAAATAATAACACAAGAATTTTATGTGGAAACTCAACTGGAAAAAACCACGGGGAGAGATCCTCGAAAATTCACTATGACATTAATATAGAGATTACAAACTCTCTACTGAGAAATAAACTAACTGCTCTACCTCGCTAGCTTTCTAATGCTCTTCTTGAGCTTTCTTTTTCTAACTCTCTTTTGCTTTGCTAAGTTTGGTGTTGCTCTCTTTGTTGGTGTGTAGAAATGAGGAGCCAAAGCTCCCTTTTATAGGAGAAAAATGACCTTAAATGTCATCCCCCTAACCACTAACAATTAATGGCTATTATAAATGTTATTCTCCCAACTACTACCAACCAAAATTAATTTAAAGACAAGTCAATTTCAATAATTTCCACCTTAACTTGTATTATCCAAATATTATGAACTTCTTCGTGTCTGGGAATGTATCCCTCTCCTTGGATATTCCACCACGAATTCAGTATTCAAATAAGTGAATTAAGTCCAAGAAATGCTTGAACTTTTCTGCTGTAACTGACTTTGTGAGCATATCTGCGACATTCTCCTTTGTGTGAACTTTGCAAACTGTAATGTCAGCATTATTCAGCCACTCACGAATCTTGTGATACCGAACATCTATATGTTTGGTCCTGGCATGGAACACCTGGTTCTTTGCTAAATGAATAGCACTTTGACTATCACACTGAATCTGGATACTGCCCTACTTGAAACCTAGTTCTTCAACTAGTACCTTAAGCCACAAAGCCTCCTTGCTTGCCTCTGTCAATGTTATATACTCAGCCGATCTGTTGTTGATAATGAATTAACAAACCCTGTAACCTCACTTCTTGCGGTATCATTGTTAAACATAAGACCGTAATTGGTTGTACCTGCTAGATAACAAAAAATCTATTTGACAGCATTCCAATGCTCTTTCCCTGGATTTGCCATATACATGCTAATCACATTGACTGCATTTGAGATATCTGGCCTTATACATACCATGACGTACATTAGACAATCCACCGCATTTGTATACGGTACTTTGGTCATATACTCCACCTCATCCTCTGTCTGTGGGTTTAACTGTGAAGATAATCTGAAATGTACTGCTAACAGAGTGCTAACTGGTTTAGCATTATTCATGTTAAACCTCTCCAAAACTTTCTGCACATATCCTTTCTGAGTTAGCCACAACTTTCCTTCTTGATGATCCTTGTGAATTTCCATACCTAGGATCTTCTTGGCTGACCCAAGATATTTCATGTCAAATTCACTCCTCAACAAATTCTTCAGCTGAAGAATATCTGACTTCCTCTTTGCTGGTATTAACATGTCATCGACATATAACATCAACAATACTAGAGAACCATCATCAAGGGATCTAAAATACACACATAGATCATACTCCGAACGAGAGTAACCATGAGCCACCATGAAGTTGTTAAACTTCACGTACCAGTATCTTGAGGACTTCTTCAAACCATTAATAGACTTCTTTAAACTGCAAACTAAGCTCTCTTTCCCTGGTTCAATAAACCCTTCAGGTTGCTTCATGTAGATCTTTTCTTCTAAATCACCATGGAGAAAAACTGTTTTCACATCAAGCTGCTCTAAATTCATATCCTGTGATGCTACGATAGGTAAGATCAATTGAATCGATGTGTGTTTCATAACTGGTGAGAAGATCTCATTGTAGTCGATTCCCTCTCTCTCTCTCTCTGAGAAAATACCTTTGCTAATAACCTAGCCTTGAATCTTTCACCTTCTTTATCAGACTAAGCATCCTTTTTCCTGAACACCCACTTGCATCCTATAACCTTTAATCCTTTTAGAAGTTGAACTAACTCCAAAGTTTGGTTCTTCTATAAAGACTCCATTTCTTATGCCATATCTATTACCCATTTATCATTATCCTCGGATTGAATAGCATCTCGATAGCTAGTTGGATCTCCACTACCAGCAATCAAGGCAAAGGCAACCATGTCATCAAACCCATATCTCTGCACTAGTTTGTTGACTCGCCTTTCCCGATCTCTAACAAGATTATAGGACCTTTCTTGAGGTTCTGAAGGATGGTCATCTTCAATATCTTCAGCTTCTTTTATCTCTTCAGGAAGCTCCACCTCAACTGGTTGTTTTTGCAACTTACTTGCTGCAGATTCTTCATTCTTGGATTTGTTCAGCATGTTTTTCTCAGTGAGCGCCACATCTCTGCTGATAACCTTCTTTTTGGATACTAGATCCCATAACATGTATCCCTTGACTCCATCTTCATATCCAAGGAAAATACATTCCTTTGACCTTAAATCAAGCTTGGACTGTCGCTCCTCGACCGACAGATGAACATAAGCTGGACAACCAAAGATTTTCATCACAGAAAAGTCAACTGGTTTCCCACTCAATACCTCTTCGAGGATTTGGTAATCAATTCCAGCTGAAGGAGATCGATTTATCAGATAACACGTTGTGTTGATTGCCTCAACCCATAAACTCTTGGGCAATCCTGCATTCAACCTTATACATCTGGAACGTTCCAATAGAGTTCTGTTCATCCTCTCAGTAACCCCATTTTACTCTGGAGTTCTTTTAACTAAGAAGTGTCTGGTGATACATTCATCCTGGCAGAACTGTAGGAATGACATGTCCTTGTATTCTGTGCCATTATCTAATCAGAAATACTTCAGCTTCTTTTCTGTCTGGTTCTCTACTTTAGCTTTCCACTGCTTAAAGATTCTGAAAACCTCAGATTTCTGCTTTATAAAATACACCCACACCTTTCTGGAGTAGTCATCTATGAAGCTGACAAAATAATAGGCTCTACCCATTGACGTATGCTTGATCGGCCCCCAAACATCTGAATGTACATAATCAAGTACATTCTTACTGTTATGTGCTACTGCCTTGAAGCTGACCCTCCGTTGTTTGCTGCACACACAAAACTTGTAAAATTCCAACCTGCAAGTTTTGACACCTTTCAGCAACTACTTTTTGTGAAGTTCTTTCATTCCACCTTCTTCACTCAAATGACCAAGTCACATGTGCCATAAATCTGTGCTATCACTGTTGGAATTTTCCTACACAAAAATTGAGAAATTAAGTTTATTCATTTACATATAGTGTGTTGTTTGTGCATTTTTGTTGGATGAGAAATTAAGTTTATTCATATATGTGCAGGGTTATTTGAGACATTTCTGGAATCGATGGGGAATCGAAGACTGTATACTATTAATTTTACTGATCAGTGCCAAGCAATGGCTACTGCGATTGAAAAGATGTTACCTCAAACAATTCATTGCTTATGTACTTGGTGAAAGTAGTATGAACACAAGCCAATCATGTTTGATGATAAAGCATTTACTTTGTAACAATCTTATTTATTTATTAATAAAAGTATTATTTAATTAAAGATATTTATTTATCTATATGGTGTTGTTTTTATAATATGTGATAAACTCATAGTTTTAAGCGCTGCTTTTAGAATAATGATGATGATCATGCTAATGAGATCTAAATTCTTAGATAGCTTAAAACTACAATAGTTCCCAATCGTTGGATTACTAAAAAGGGGATTAGTGAATCCGGGTAGATTGGTACATATGTTGCTTGCTCATTGGATGAGGATGATTGATCTCATGATCATTTGTGCGGAGACACTAAAGCAAGTATGTAGGTTCTTATTGGAGAATAAGTTCACTGAACGTGGCTCGCTAAGAAATACCTAATGGAGTTTTATTTACCTGTCAATAGGAATTCTTGTAGTGATAGCAGTACAAGTGATCCTTAGACTTGAGATCATCATAGTATCTTGTGTATGATAAGTTATACTTTGACATGTCCCTTAAGACCCTTAGGGTATATCAAATGGTATGCTTGGGTGTAATAAGTTATATATGGAGATAATGAATGATCAATAAAGAATCTACCACTTCTAGTAAAAGAAGAGATATGTCCTATATGATTCGATAAATGACAACCCAGGAATCCTTGCCAAGGTAGAATGAAATTAGAAAGGAGTTTTTAATTTGTATTATTTGGAGTTGTGCATTTGAGAATCGAAATACATATAATTAAATAAAATAAGACTTGACAAAAATTTCATGTCTTATATTTAATTGGGACATTGTATGTGTGACGCCCCAAAAATAGGTCCACACAACCCATTCTGAGTCGCCAATACATGGTACAGAATCTGTAAGACCCCAACTTTTTATGAATAAGATTTAATTTCCTCTACATATTATTTTAAATAGTATGGTGTTGATTGATAAATGTGGTAAGCTATAGGTGATATGTGCAAAATTTTCAAAGTAAGTAAGTGGTCATAAAATATTCGTTGTGTCGGAGAATATTCGTTTGGTCGGAGAATATTCTTTTTGTCGGAGAATATTCGTACGACGGCTCAGTCATTGATGGAGTCCACAACGGAATGAATGTCGGATATAGAAAGCGACAGAAATAACATTTTTATAAAAATAACGGTAAAACTTTTACCGTTAAACTATTAAAATACCCGGTGATAAAAATACAGTAATACGCGTTGTTGCACAGTAGCACACGGTATTGCACAGTATTTTGAATTATTGATTCTTACGTAAGAAGTCACTCATTCAATAATTTTTACATTAATTACTGTTTAATATTTTATATTATTGATTCAATAATTGCTAAATTGATAATTGCATAATATTTTATATTATTGATTCAATAATTGCTACATTGATATTTTATATTATTGATTCAATAATTGTCACAATAACCACTGCACAGTATTTCACATTATTAAATTAATAATTCATATTATTTGAATAATATTATTAGATAGCATTATTGGCAATGTCTAGAAAGTTATGTCGAGGAAAGGGGTTAGGTTATATAATTGCGCGCCAATGGAAAGAAATTCTTATTGGAAAGCCCCCTCTTTCCTGGGAACGACCTGGTTGTCAATATTGTAATTCTATAATATTAATTATGAATAATAATTGATAAATAAAAATTATTGATAAATATGATAAGTAAATATTTATTCAATTTTGATATAAATAGAGGAATTTTTAGCAAGAGGCATTTGTTGAAAGTTGAAATTTTATCTTCTCCGATAAAATATTTATTCAAATATATTATTATAATATTATATTATAATAGTATATTGTGATAATATAATAGTATAATTTTATAAGTTAAATGGTAACATTATTATAATAAATTCATGGTATAAAAATAAAATGAGGTGAAAAAGAGAAAATGGAATTGGAATTCTTTTTAATAATTATAAAGGTTTTAATATATATATATATATATAAACATGTGGTTGGTGGAGTTTGTTCAAAAGTGGTGTGCTGCTAATTTTCAAAGGTGTGCTGAGAAATTTAAACCGTGTGAAGTTTAGTCAGTTTTGGCGTTCTGACATTTTTCTATAAATAGAGTGCTTAGTTAAGAAATGAAAATCACACCGGAATCAGAAAATTTTCTCTCTATAATATTGAGCGTATTTCTTGTGAGTATAAGAATATTTTGAGTGTAGATAACGGTGCAAGAATTCCTCAACATAATATCCGTTATTCCAGTCAGATCTAGTATTCTACTAAGTTATAGGATATTATTTTTCTCTTAAATAATGTTATTTCTCTCAATATTCATAAAAATATTATTTTCTTTCATTATCCATATTATGAAACTGATAATATTTCATTTCATATTCTTAAATTTAAACTTACTACGGTAAGTATTGCTTCTATAATTCCTGAAATGATCATAAATTTCTTGAGTTTTGCGCTTCATCTAATATCATTTCACTGGAATATTGGTCTGAGCTTTCTTATAAAAATTTTATCTTTTCATGTCGGGGTACTATTCATTCGGGTATTATTCACGAAAAAAAATTAATTTAATTTTTTTTTGTTCAAAGTATCTTTGATTGGATCCATGTTTTGATCTTCATTTTGAACTCTGGGTAAATCCTCTAATATTTATCATTTATTTCACTGGATTCGTTCTTTATATTATTTTTCATCATCCTCAGTCTTAAATTATGGTGAAAGTTATCTTTGGCCCGTAGTGCAAAGATGAACTGTTGATTGATGAATATCTTTGGCCCGTAGTGCAAAGACAAACAGTTGATTAATGAATATATTTGGCCCGTAGTGCAAAGATGAGCTGTTGATTTATGAATATTTTGGCCTGTAGTGCAAAGATAGACAGGTGTTTAACATGATCATGACCACTGGTGATACAAATGAATATCCTTGGCCCGTAGTGCATGGATAATTCATTGATTGAAAATATTATTGATTGGTGTTACAGGGATAAAATATTAATGATGAACTTTTATATCATAGAAGATAGTAGACATCATTCTCTACTTAGCTCTTCTAATGAATTGTTATTTTCGCTGCAGTTGTTGATCTAAAACTTGTTGTCCAACATATTTTATCTGATTTATTGAAAGCTAACGATAATTTATTCTTCATTGTCTTAGTCATAATATTCTTTACTTAGCTAGTTGAGCTCACCCTTTTCTTCCATTATTTTCTTCAGGAAATGAGAATATTACGGGGACTAGTTGAGGAATGGAGTGATGGTCCGAGATAGAGCTGTAGAAGTCCTCACTATTTTATAAAATAGTGTGAAAATAATTATAATGAGGACTTATTTAAGTGTTCATATTTTCGTATTATATACGATTTGTATTGAAGCTCACAGCTTATGTGATCGTATTTTGCACGACCGTTTGTTATAAGAAGATTTGTATTCGGATTCTGTAGCATGTATTTGGCGACCTCAGAATGGGTTGTGTGAACCTATTTTGGGGGCGTCACAGAATCTAAATACAAATCTTTATTATATTATACGGTTGTGCAAAATACGACCACACAAATTATGAGTTTTATACAAATCGTATATAATACGAAAATATAAACACTCAAATAAGTCCTCATTATAATTATTATCACAATATTTCACAAAATAATGAGGACTACTATAACTCTATCTCGGACCATCACTCCATTCCCCGACTACTCCCTGCAACATTCTCATTTCCTGAGGAGAACAATGAAAGAAAAGGGTGAGCTCAACTAGCCCAGTAAAGAATATTATGACTAAGATAATGTAGAACAAATTATCCTTAGTCCTCAACAGGGAAAAATATGATAGAATACAATAGAGAATAATTTTTAGATCAACAACTGCAGCGAAAATAACAATTCATTAGAAGAGTCAAGTAGAGAATGATGTCTACTACCTTCTATGATTTTAAAAGTCTATCATCAATATTTTATTCTGTAACATCAATCAATAATATTTCCAATCAACGAATTATCCATGCATTACGGGCCAAAGATATTCGTTGTATCTCCAGTGGTCATGATCATACCAAATACCTGTCCATCTTTGCACTACGAGCCAAATATATTCATCAATCAACTGTTCATCTTTGCACTACGTGCCAAAGATATTCATAATTAAATTGTTCATCTTTGTACTATGGCCAAAGATATTCATTAGTCAACTGTTCATCTTTGCACTACGGGCCAAAAATAACTTTCACAAAATTTAAGTCTGAGAATGATGAAAAATTGATATAAAGAACCAATCAAGTGAAATAAAGGATAAATATTAGAGATTTATAATTTAATTTATCAAAAGTTCAAGAATATCCAAATTATCGACATGAAGATGAAACAAGGATCCAATCAAAGATAATTTGGACAGAAAAGGGAAAAAAATATTTTATTCTTGAATAGTAACTCGTGAATAGTACTCATGAATAGTAACCCAGAATAGTAACTCATAAATAGTAACCCATGAATAGTAACCAATGAATAGTAACCCATAAATAGTAACCTGTGAATAGTACCCGAATGAATATACCCGACATGAAAAGATTAAAATTTCAATAAGAAGTTCAGACTAATATTTCCATTGAAATAATATTAGATGAAGTGAAAATCTTAAGCAATTTCTAATCATTTCAGGAATTATAGAAGCAATACTTACCATAGTAAGTTTAGAGTTAGGAATCTGAAATGAAATAATATACGAAACTGCAAATAAATTTTCACCTATCATGCGGTAGTCCGCGTAGACAGATCATTTCTACAATTTAATAAAGAATGAATACAAAGGGTAAATCACCAGGCATGCGGTAGTCGCGTAGACAGGTTATTTTCACAGATTAATAAAGAATGAATACGAAGGATAAATCACCAAGCATGCGGTAGTCCTCGTAGACAGGTTATTCTCACAGATTAATAAAGAATAAAAGAACAACCCGTATGAGTATTGAAAGAAGATAACATCCGTTACTAAAAAAAATAATATCCTTTATCTTAGTAGGAAATTAGATTTGACTAGTATACATGATATTATTCTGAGAAAATCTTGAACTATAAACTACACTCAAAGTATCCTTCTACTCAAAAGAAATACTCGCAATATTGTAGAGGAAGAATTTCTGCTATTGGAATGGTGTATTTTTTTCTTCTGAAGGAGCATTCCTTTTATCGGCACTCGGAGGAGCAAAATTTTAATTTCATCAACCAATTCAATAATTGCATTTATTGCAACCACTCTCATTCATCATCCACCCATAAGTGGGTCCCACATGTTAACCACCCATTAAATGCTCATTTATCCAATTAATTCCCCGTTTGGTCAATTTAACATCCGAAAATCAACTTTTATTGAAATTAATGTCAATTCCCACTAACATTAATATTCCTAACACAATGAGAATATTTTTATCAACCATTCATTAATTATTATTCAAATTAGTATTACAGAATTACAATATTGACAACCAGGCCGTTCCCAGAAAGAGGGACTTTTCGATAGGGATTTCTCCTTACTAGCGCGCAATTAGATGACCTAACCTCTTTCCTCGACAGAACTTTCTAAACAATGCTAATAATGCTATCTAATAATATCATTTATATACTATGAGTGACAATTATTGATTTAATAATGTAAAATATTGTGCAGATGATACTATGACAATAATTGAATCAATAACATGAAATACTGTGCAGCAACTACTATAGCAATTATTGAATACTGAGTGACTTCTTACGTAAGCATCAATAATCAAGGATTTTGTACAATACCGTGTGCTACTTTGCAACAACGCGTATTACTGTACTTTTATCACCAGGGTTTTTAACAGTTTAACGGTAAAAGTTTGTCGTTACTTTTATAAAAATATTATTTCTGTCGCTTTCTATATCTAACAGTTATTCTGTTGTGGGGTCCACCAAAGACTGCTTCGTCGTACGAATATTCTCCGACAAAAAGAATATTTCTTGACACAACGAATATTTTATGACCACTTGCTTACTTTGTAAAATTTTCACAAATCACCATAACTATAAATTTTTTATCAATTTAACCAATTACTGAAAAATTGAATACTTTTATTTCATAAAATTCGGGGTCTTACAACCTCCCCTCCATATGAAATTTCGTCCTCGAAATTGACGTACATACCTGAAATTTCGAAGAGGTGAAAATACCTTGCTTTCATTTCAGATTCTAACTCCCAGGTTATTTCCTCAATATCATGGTTTCTCCATAAAACTTTAACTTGAGGTATAACCTTTGAGCGTAGAATATGCTCCTTCTTATCCAAGATCTTGACAGGTACCTCCTCATACGTTAAATCTTCGGCTATCTCGTCTGGTTCTAATTCAATAATATGGTTTGGGTTTTTCACATATTTACGTAGCATAGATATATGAAAAACGTTATGAACACGAGACATGCTTGGTGGTAAGGCGAGTCTATAGGCCACAGTTCTTACTCGGTCGAGAATTTCAAATGGACCAATAAATCGTGGGTTGAGCTTTCCTCTCTTTCCAAATCTTGTAACTCCTTTCCATAAAGCAACACGTAACAATACATGATCTCTGACATTAAACTCCACGTCTTTTCGATGAAGATCAGCATAACTCTTTTGTCAATCTTGTGCTGTTTCTATACGTTGCCGGATCATCTGAATCTTTCTATAGTCATACGTACTAACTTCGGTCCCAACAATGTTGCTTTACCCATCTCTTCCCAGCATACTGGAGAACGACATTTTCATCCATACAACGACTCAAATGGAGCCATGTCTATACTTGCCTGATAACTGTTGTTATAGGAGAATTCCACCAATGGTAAGTACTTATCCCACCTTCCTTTGAAGTCTAGAACACAGAGTCTCAATAGATCTTCAAGAGTTTAAATAGTCCTTTCCAATTGTCCGTCCGTTTGAGGATGATATGCAGAACTGAATCGTAAGTCGTTGCCCATAGCTTTCTGCAAGCTGACCCAAAATCGTGAGGTGAATCTTGGGTCTCGATCCGAAACTATGGATACTGGCATACCATGCAGTATCACAATCTCATTTATGTACATACGAGAAAGACGTTCAAGTGAATAAGTCTCTCGTATGGGCAAGAAATGAGCAGACTTGGTTAATTTATCGATAATGACCCAAATTACGTCTGTACCTTGAGAAACCTTGGGAAGACCCGTAACGAAATCCATGTTGATATGCTCCCACTTCCATTCTGGAATCTCAAGTGGTTGCAATGGACCCTTTGGCACTTGATGCTCCGCCTTGACACGTTGACACGTTAAACACCTCGAGATAAACTCTGCGATCTCTCTCTTCATATTGCTCCACCAAATGTATGTCGAAGATCACGATACATTTTTTGGTACTTCCAAGATGGATTGCAAACGGTGTGTTGTGTGCCTCCATTATGATTCTATACTTTAAATCAGAGTCGTTAGGAACACAAAGTCTAGAGTTGACTCGTAGTATTCCCTCTTCGTCGATTCTTGCTTCTGGTATAGCACCTTCTTTCACCTTCTTCATATTCATCAGCTCCGGATTTGTAGCTTGAGCAGCTTTAACTTTATCAATTAAAGGTGGATCTACACGTATATTTGTCATCTTCACATGGGTTCCCTAGAGTCTTTAATTCTATCTCCATGCTTTATAGGTCATACAAAATGGGCTTTTGTGTTGAGAGCATCGCACTCGTTCCCGCATATGATCTTCTACTCAATGCGTCAGCTAACACGTTTGCTTTTCCAAAATGGTATTGAATGGTATGGTCGTAATCTTTCAACAGCTCGAGCCAACGTCGTTGCCGCATGTTGAGTTCTTTTTGAGTGAAGAAATATTTAAGGCTCTTATGATCCGTATATATCTCCACTTTCTCCCCATACAGGTAGTGTCTCCATATCTTTAGCGCGAAAACGACTGCTGCCAACTCTAGATCATGAGTAGGATAATCCTCTCATATTCTTTAAGTTGTCATGAGGCATAGGCTATGAGTTTCCCATGTTGCATGAGAACACATCCTAACCCCTTGCCCGACGCATCGCTGTATATGACAAATCCCTCCTAACCGGATGGTATTTTTAGAACAGGTGCTGAAATGAGTCTCCTCTTGAGCTCTTGGAAGGTCTTCTCAAATTCTTCGCTCCATTCGAATTTTGTATCTTTTCGAGTCAGCTGAGTTAATGGAGTAGCGATTCTAGAAAATCCTTCCACGAATCTCCGATAATAACCAGCTAAGCCTAGAAAGCTACGTATTTCGGTTACATACTTAGGTTGCTCCAAACTTTGTATTGCTTCAATCTTCGCCGGGTCAACTGATATTCCATGTTTCGATACCACGTGCCCAAGGAATGATACTTCCTCAAGCCAGAACTCGCATTTCTTTAACTTGGCATATAACTTGTTTTCACGAAGCTTTTGGAGTATCAGTTCTAAATGTTGCTCATGATCTTCACGGCTTTTGGAGGTAAATGAGGATGTCATCAATAAAGACAACCACAAATGATCTAAATATTCCTTGAATATCCGGTCATCATATCCATGAAAGCCGCAGGAGCATTAGTAAATCCAAAAGACATGACTAAGAATTCATAATGCCCGTATCGAGTTCTGAAGGCAGTCTTTGGAATGTCCTCAGTTTTAATCTTTAACTGATGATATCCAGAACGAAGATCGATCTTTGAAAGAATTTAGCACCTTGCAACTGGTCAAACAAGTCATCAATGCGAGGTAACGGATACCTATTTTTAATGATGACATGGTTTAACTCCGATAGTCAATACAAAGTCGCATACTCCTCTCTTTCTTCTTTACAAATAAAGCAGGAGCACCCCAAGGCGATGTACTAGGACGTATAAAGCCGATGACTAACAATTCCTGTAGTTGAACCTTTAACTCCTGAAGTTCAATAGGAGCCATTTGATATGGGGTTTTGAAAATGGGTTTTGTACCGGGTTCAAGGTCAATAAAGAATTTAACTTCACGTTCTGGGGGTATGCCAGGAAGTTCTTTGGGAAATACATCAGGAAATTTATTAACAATAGAAATATCATTCAAATCTGACGTATTATTCTTGTTTAAATCGGTGACATGGGCTAAGAAAGCTTGACATCCGTTTTTCAATAAACGAATAGCTTTATGACTTGAAATGACAGTGCTTGATTTTAGTGGTTTGGTTGTTTGAATTCACATAACAGTTTGGTTAGGAATATAAAAGCTAACAACCTTACGAAAATAATCAATTTTAGCATGATAAGTGGTTAACCATTCGATTCCTAAAATCTCATCAAATGCAAGTATTTTCAAAGAGATGAGATCAACAGGTAATGTGAGGTTACCAATTTGAATCAAACAAGATTTGTAAACTGTGGATGTGATGAATGTTTCTCCCAACGGAGTTTCAACAGATAAGTCAAAGTTTAATTTGTCAGAGGTCAAGTTCAAACGTTGAGCACAAGTAGGTGAAATAAAAGAATGGGTAGAACCGGTATCTAATAAGGTATAGACTTCGCAAAGTTTATGACTAGCTTACCCGTGATAACTTCGTTCTGGTTCCTCGCCTTTTGGGTAGTCACGACAAAAGCTCTTCCCTATACCACCGACTTTGACTTGTCCGGGACAGCCTTTGGTGCCACCGTCCCAGCTGGACTTGACTTCGCTACAGGACAAATCGAGCTACGTGACCGTCCTTTCCACAACTAAAACACACTTTGGAAGGCTGTGTATAGTTTGGACTAATGTATCCCTCCTCTCCGCATCTGTAGCATCTAACTGGTGGTCGTTCTCCTTCCCGAGAAACGGTTGCTGATGCTGCTGCAGACGTCTTTACGTTGTCATTGTTGTACCTTCTCTTTTTAAAATTTTCCCTCGACTCATTTCTTCTATTATCATGGCCATGATTACCACCGGAGTGGTTACCATTTCTTGCATGATAATTTCCTCCTCGCTGGTTATCATTGTTTCGATGACTATTGCCACCGGTACGACTATTATCATTGTGTCGGTTGTTGTCCCTTAATTGAACAGACTCATTATCCCGTTCTAGTAACTGAGCCCTGTTCACAACATCTGAATACAAACAAAGTTTGTGAGAAATGAGGTATTGACGAATTTCAGGTTTCAAACCCTCAGAAACATTCGTGTCATTCGTTTGTTATTATCCACCAAATGAGATGCAAACGGGATAACTCAGCAAACTTAGCCTCGTATTGGGACACAGTCATGTTGTTCTGTTCCAGTTTAATGAATTCTACCTCCTTCATATGACAAATACTTTCCTGAAAGTACTTGTCATTGAAAAATTCCTGAAACTTCTCCCAAGACATCTTAAGTGCAGAAAGATTAGTACGCTTCACAGATTCCCACCAGTAATCTGCCTCTCCACGGAACATAAAGGTAGCGAAGGGAACCTTTTGCTCCTCTGTGCATCCAAGGACATCAAATATTTTGGTGATGTGCTTAACCCAAGCTTCTGCCTTGAGTGGATCTGGCTTCCCCAAAAAGTCTGGTGGTTCTAACTCCTTGAATTGCCTGGCAGTGACAAGTCGTGAGTTACCATTGTTTCCACCTATATTATGAATAGAAGTCTCCCTCGTTTGATTTTGCATGAATTGCAGAAAACTTCTAAATACCCCATTATTCATCATTTGATCGATGGTGTTGTTTACAGGAGGATTATTGCCTTCCTGATGCACATCATCCTGGTTGGTGATTAGCGGTGTTTCAATGGTCTCAAATGCTCTATTGCTTAGATTTTCAGCTGCCATTCTCAAATACTGTCACAAAACATGGGTTAATTCAAAAAAATTAACATGTCACATATTAACCCTATATTCCGTCCGACCAATTAAATAACACATAAGCTTAGGTAGGACACACTAGCAAAGGTTTTACTCGTCTCTCCCCTCCTAGTTCTAATCCCAAATCTCCGCTAGAGATCATATCCCTAAGCTTTGATACCAACAGTGACTCATATCCCAACATTGGATAGCACCTCACAATGGCACTTATCAGTTTGCCACCGTTATTCATGGCGTCTCCTACGGAGAGTCTGGCTTCGGTACATCCCACACAGGGAGTCACCAGATAGAGGCTCGGGGCTCTTTACTTATGGCTCTGAAACCAACTGTGACTCCCCCAAAATAAGTCCACACAATCCATTCTGAGTCGCCAAATACATGATAAAGAATCCAAATACAAATCTTTATTATATTAAACGGTCGTGCAAAATACGACCACACAAACTGTGAGCTTAATACAGATCTTATATAATACGAAAATATAAATACTCAAATAAGTCCTCATTACAATTATTATCACAATATTTCACAAAATAATGAGGACTACTACAACTCTATCTCGGACCATCACTCCATTCCCAGACTAGTCCCCGTGACATTCTCATTTCCTGAGGAGAACAACGAAAGAAAATGGTGAGCTCAACTAGCCCAGTAAAGAATATTATGACTAAGATAATGTAGAACAAATTATCCTTAGTCCTCAACAGGGAAAAATCTGATAGAATACAATAGACAACAAGTTTTAGATCAACAACTGCAGCGAAAATAACAATCCATTAGAAGAGTCAAGTAGAGAATGATGTCTACTATCTTCTATGATTTAAAAGTCCATCATCAATATTTTATCCCTGTAACATCAATCAATAATATTTCCAATCAACGAATTATCCATGCACTACGGGCCAAAGATATTCGTTTGTATCAACATTGGTCATAATCATGCCAAACACCTGTCCATCTTTGCACTACGGACCAAAGATATTCATAAATCAACTGTTCATCTTTGCACTACGGGTCAAAGATATTCATCAATCAACAGTTCATCTTTGCACTACGGGTCAAAGATAACTTTTATCGCAATTTAAGACTGAGGATGATGAAAAATTGATATAAAGAACCAATCAAGTGAAATAAAGGATAAATATTAGATATTTGTAATTTAATTTATCCAGAGTTCAAGAATATCCAAATTATCGACATGAAGATGAAAGCATGGATCCAATAAAAGATAATTTGGCCAAAAAAAAATTCCTCTGTGAATAGTAACTCGTGAATAGTAACCTGTGAATAGTACGTGATATGAATAGTACTCGACACGAAAAGATTAAAATTTCAATAAGAAGTTCAAACCAATATTCCATTGAAATAATATTAGATGAAGCAAAAATCTTAAGCAATTTCTAATCATTTTAGGAATATAGAAGCAATACTTACAATAGTAAGTTTAGAGTTAGGAATCTGAAATGAAATAATAAACGAAACTGCAAATGGATTTTCACCCGTCATGCGGTAGTCCGTTGTAGACAGATCATTTCCACAATTTAATAAAAAATGAATACAAAAGGTAAATCACCAGGCATGCGGTAGTCCGCGTAGACAGGTTATTCCACAGTTTAATAAAGAATGAATACGAAGGGTAAATCACCAGGCATGCGGTAGTCCGCGTAGACAGGTTAAAAGAACAACCCTTATGAGTATTGAAAGAAGATAACATCCATTACTAAAAAAAATAATATCATTTACCTTAGTAGGAAACTAGATTTAACTGTATACCGGATATTATTCTGAGAAATCTTGAACTATAAACTACACTCAAAGTATCCTTATACTCAAAAGAAATACTCGTAATATGTAGAGGAAGAATTTCTTGCTATTGGAATGGTGTATTTTTTTCTTCTGAAGGAGCATTCCTTTTATAGGCATTCGAAGGAGCAAAATTTCAATTTCATCAACCAATTCAACAAATTGCATTTATTGCAACCATTCTCATTCATCATCCACCCATAACTGGGTCCCACATGTTAACCACCCATTAATTGCTTATTTATCCGATTAATTCCCTGTTTAGTTAATTTAACATCCAAAAATCAATTATTATCGAAATAAATGTCGATTCCCACTAACATAATATTCCCAACACAATGAGAATATTTTTATCAACCATTCATCATTAATATTATAATTCACAATATTGACAACCAGATCGTTCCCAAGAAATAGGGGCTTTCCGATAAGGATTTCTCCATACTGGCGCGCAATTAAATAACCTAACCCTTTCCTTGATAGAACTTTCTAGACATTGTCAATAATGCTAATAATAATAATATGAGTAACTGTGTTGTGTCAATTATTAATTACTATTTTAAAGTATTGTGCAGATGATACTGTGATAATAATTGAATCAATAATATGAAATACTGTGCAGCAACTACTGTAGCAATTATTGAATACTGATTGACTTTCTACGTAAGCATCAATAATCAAAGATATTGTGCAATACCCTGTGCTACTTTGCAACAACGCGTATTACTGTACTTTATCATCAGGTATTTTAACAGTTTAACGGTAAAAATTTTGCCGTTACTTTTATAAAATATTATTTCTGTCGCTGTCTATATCCGACAGTTATTCCATTGTGGGGTCCACCATAGACTGCACCGTCGTACGAATATTCTCCGACAAAAAGAATATTCCTTGACACAACGAATATTTTATGGCCACTTACTTACTTTGTAAAATTTTCACAAATCACCATAACTATAACATTTTTATCAATTTAATCAATTACTGAAAAATTGAATACTTTTATTTTAATAAAATTCGGGGTCTTACAAATAATCTATCAAAACCTCTTAATTAATTTAAAATCACATAAGAACTATAAAAGAAGGTATTTCAATTAATGAAACATGAATGCGAAATTAATTAAACATAAAAGCATAAATAATAGAAGAGATAAAAATATTATCATGAATAATTATTTAATTTCCTCTCATCCTAGATTTAAAAAATTAGCTAGACATGAAAAATAAAATTAACTAACTAAAATAAGAAGAATAAGAGGATTAAAAATAAATAAGAAAAATCCCTTTAATTAACGATCATTCAACTAACGTACAATGAAGAAGTAATTTAATCTACTCATACTCATACTCCTAACCTAAACTAATATAATACCTAATACCCCTTCTATCTTGAAACAGAGACCTATTTATAGGAAAAATAAATTTGTGCCTTAATTTAGATACATTGAACTTGGTCTCTTTTGTTCCCTTTTATCCTATTCTTTCCTTCTTGACTTCAATCTCTATATGGCAATCCTCCAAGAGTCCTTTTTCCATCTTTTAAAAGTTAGATATAAACCCTTTATTTGCTTCCCAAGAAAAATAAATGTTATTTCCTTACAAAACAAAATAAATTGTATTAGTTAAATAAAATAAATATATAAAATAATAAATATGAGAATATTAAAATGTATTAATTATGTATCTATCAAATACCCCCATATCTAGCCTTTGCTCGTCCTCGAGTAAAAAAAAGAATGAAAAAAAAAATTACCCCATTTTTCGTAAGAAACACGATTGCACTTAGCTTGTGCAACAAGCCTTTAAACCTCAAGGTTACCCCAAGTGGACGAGTTGTGTCTCGTGAGGGTTCGCAGTGAATACACCCACAAAATTCAAAAATATTTTTTTTGGTTCAACAAGTTATGAAATTGAAAGAAAACTTCTAAATATCCATGAGCATTATACATAAGCAAGATTAAATTCAAAATCACACTTTCACCTTATCAAAAATACTCAATCTTTATTTTAGACACCATCCTTCATAAAATTAAATTCATGTGATGCATGCATGTATATATGATGTAACTTTTAGTAGGGATTTTTACCATGAAAATCAAGCAAACTTAATTTTCTTTTTCTTCTTCTTTTTCCTTTTTTTTCCTTTTTCTAATTTTTTTCTTGACTTGTGCAATATATTTTTTTTGTCTTAGATTTTTCAGAGTTACCCATATAGCGAGCGTTGGACCAATAACTCTCAAACTAGTTGATTTAGGACACTCGGGGTAAAGACACCTTTAACGGCTTACTAACTCGAGTAACAAAGGCCACAAAATTAGACTATTCAAGTTGCTTATATTCATCACACTTTTCAGCGTGAATATCGATGCTTCCTAAGGCTTGGATACCCAGTTATTTCATTTAATGGACATTAAAGCAGTTATTTATTTCTTTTTCTTTTACAATAAATTACTCGAATCATAATTTATACCCCACAAATAAGAGCTAGTGCAAACGTGAAGTGCAAAAATATTTATGAAATTAATTTTATTCCAGATGGTGTTTCAAACTAAGATTTAATATCTAATCAAAGGTTCAAGAGTTTTAAATATTTTAATTTTACTCATGAGTTTTGCTCCATAGAGAACTATTAGAATTAATCCAACTCATAAAAAGTCAAACAAAATTTTTAATTTTTTACTATATTTTTCTTTAAAAAAATCTAATACAATAATACAAACAAACTCTCCCATACCTAAATCATGCATTGTCCTCAATGTATGCAAATGAAAAAAAGAGAACAAAGATGTGAAAGAATTATACCTTGTATGCGGGGTATTTATTCTGTTAGAAAATGTGGTGAGAATGAAAACAAATGTACATACTTACGAATTTCATAAATCCTAAAAAGTATGTGACTAAAAATGAATGATACAAATGGGTAAGTGAGTGTGAACTTTTCATTATTTTCAGGAGGTCTAGAAATTAAAAATAGTCAGAATTTTCATCACAGTTATGCTTTTAAATTAATTTACCTCAAGAAAACTTTCACTAACATATTCAAAGGATGGAAGAATTGGTTCAAATACATGTTCTAATTTAGTTAACTTATTTGTAGTGGATCTCAACTGTCCATTGACCTTATCTAAATATTCAGATTCATTCCAATTTTGGTCAAAGTGATTTAAGAATAAATAATTGGATCTTTTTCAATCAAGAGTCTATTTTCAATTATTTCTTGGGTCATGGACAACTCTTGTATCATGTTTACTTAATGAGTTGATCCAAAAAATTACTAGGTGGTTTTTTAAGAATAATTCAGGGTATGGAATGTTAGGCTTATAAACTTTTTCAACCGACTCATTAAATATGACATGATTAATTTTAGGCATAAACTCATAATTTTTAGACTCCTTAAATTGGCTGGACTCAAACTGTGTAGAATTGAATACAAGATTTTCATTTTCATCATTATTTCCACAACCATCAAGATTTTAAAATTAATCTCAGAGTTACTAGAAAATTCACTCACCTCTTGTTCATTTATTATGGTGGCTAATTGACTCATTTGAATTTCTAGACGAGATATAGCTTGATCTATGCTAAATTGATTTTTCATTAAAACTTTCATAATTTTCTATGAGGCATTAAATCTTTCCTCTTCTTCATTTGATAATTCTTGTGGATATTGAGGTTCTGGATACGAATATGGACATGAATATAGATGTGGATATGAACTTAGATAAGGATTTTTAAATTTGGAAAAAATTGATTTACTTGGTGTGCATAAATTTTTACAAGGTTCTTGATTCGAAGTAAAATTATTATTTTAACTATAATAAGAATCCATCTTTTCACAAATCATAAAACAAATAAACAACTAATCACGAAAGTCACAAAAAAAAAATAAAAATAAAAAAATAAAATAAGAATCCTAATTCTAAACGGTTAACCTAAATAAAATCTAGACAGCTCCTAACTGTTCCAAGTTACACCTTAAGGTCCACAAAATTTAAAATTAATCACACCACTAGCCAGGTAAGTATAAGAAAGGTGGGAGTCTCTCCGTGGTTACGGTGACTAATTGAATAACCACACGTTCTTTAGGTGCTTGCCTTTTGAACCACTTGCCTAGACACCAGTAATTTGATTAATTTAAAATTAGCCTTCTCTTGGAGTCCCTTGTCCTAATTGATGCTCGAAATTCTTAGGGGCCAACGTCTACTTGATTTATTAAGGTCAGGTTATGCACAATGAATGGGTGGTTTGTGGGCTAAGGAAAGGTGATGAAATCTCCACCTTATCTTGCTACAGGTTTTTATCCTTAAGTTAGATTAAATATGAAATGCACAAATAAAATTAAAAACAATAAAACAAATAAAATGTTCTAACACTATGTGAATTACGAAAGAATGAGAAATTTGACGTACCTCAATCCTTCAGCAATCACCATAGTTTATATTTGACAAATAAAATAAAATAAAAACCTAAATAGGATGTGCTCAACGTGAGTGAATGCATGAATGCAACAATTAGATTTCTAATTAACAATAAAACTAAAAAAAAACTAAGCTACTATTTTTTTTGAGTTAAGATACAAAATGCCAGGAAAAGCGTAGCAATATCGTCTTTCCGCACTGTTGATCCGCTTTGATAATCCTGAAAAAATTTAAAAAAAAATTAGAAAAAAAACTAATTCGAATAAAAAAAATTAAGGAATAAGTTAAATTAATTCTAATCCCCGGCAACGGCGCCAAAAATTTGATGTGATAAAATATGTAACTACAAGTGCATAGTATCAAATTGAAGAACTGATAAGTACATGTCGAACCCACATAGACTAGATTAATTTTAACGTATCCTTAATATCTATTTTAGGCGAATTAGAAATAATGATTGAGAATTGATTAACTAGAATATAAAAATTAATAATGAGGAAGCAATCTAGGAATCCGAATCCATTAAACAATAAGCATAATAAGTAATTCAATCTCTTCCATTTTTATAACTTAATTATGATTATGATCTCTCTTCTCTTTAATTTAATAATTTTATAATTAACGTGGGCAAGTATAGACTATGAAAATTTAAGGATTAACAATAACCCATCAAAACTTCTTCGAGTAAGCATGTATTATGAAAAACACATATCTTAACAATAATCTATCAAAATCTCTTAATTAATTTAAAATCACATAAGAATTATAAAACGAAGGTATTTCAATAACGAAACATGAAAGCGAAATCAATTAAACATAAAAGCATAAATAATAGAAGAGATAAAAAATATTATCATGAGTAATTATTTAATTTCATCATTCTAGATATAAAAAATTAGCTGGACATGAAAAATAAAATAACTAACTAAAATAAAGAAGAATAAGAAGATTAAAAATAAATAAGAAAAATCTCTTTAATTAACGATCATCTAACGAATGTACAATGAATAAGTAATTTAATCTGCTCCTACTCCTAACCTAAACTAATATAATACCTAATACTCCTTCTATCTGAAACAAGAGACCTATTTATAGGAAAATATATTTGTGCCCTAATTTAGATACATTGAACTTGGTTTCTTTTGTTCCCTTTTATCCTTCTTTCTTGCTTGACTTCAATCTCTATATGGCAATCCTCCAAGAGTCTTTTTCCATATTTAAAAGTTGGATATAAATCCTTTATTTGTTCCCCAAGAAAAATAAATGTTATTTCCTACAAAACAAAATAAAATGTATTAGTTAATAAAATAAATATAAAAATAATAAATATGAGATTAAAATGTATTAATTATGTGTCTAAGTCATACTTTATGGTTACTCAATGTGAAAAATTTTACCAACATACCAGCTCAGTATTTTCAAGTAAATGATAAATAGTATGGTGAATCATTATAGGTAAGTGATAAATCATCGCTGACATTGCGTAGAAATAATTTGATGCAAACTGCTTGTGATATAGTGAATTAATAGAGGAGATTGACAAATAGTGCTAATAGAATTGCCATGGAAAAAATGTTAGAAATGGCAGAATTAATTGAAAAAGATTTTATCAAGTCAAAAGTTTTGGGAGTTGGTAATAGCGAAAACAATAAGGTTTTGAATGATAATGACACAACACCAACTTTGGATCCCCCTAGCTAGTATGAGGCCAAAAGGGATAGGTAGTGCTAGATTGAAAAACATCTTGGAGAAGCGTAATAAATGGCATCGAAAACTTTGGCATCGTCAAGTAAGGAACTTCTCATTTCAAATATGATGATACTGATTGTTTGGTATTGTATATAATTCATAGTAGTATTCACTATATTATTTACTTGAGCAGATAATAAAAAACAACCAAACAGTGGTAATCCTTCATAGACAACGCTTGATACACCCCACAAATTTTCCCCACCCTCTTGGGGTACAAGGGACATCGAACTTCAGTGATCTAGTATCATTTTTAAGAATGAACTGGGATGCTTCTCTTCAATTAACAATGTTTAATATCTTTTCAATACTTTATAAAGTTATATCCAACAATTAATTCATCAACAACTGATCTACATTCATATGTGCCTCCCCTTCATCAAGCAAACCAATTTGTATGTTTGAAACTAATGTACGTGGTTCTATTTATTAACTTTGACAATCTTATTGTATGTGTTTTCTATTCTTTTAGGATCCTCATTCGTGTTAGACATTTTCCCAACCCATTTTTCTATACAAGTATGCTTCAAATTGATGATTATAAACACTTGAATTAGGTATGGCTGATTGGCACTTCTGTCCCTCCAAGTTGCCAAACACTTTAAAGTCATCCCTAAAGTACCATTTTCGTCAGTTAGGTCCTTAAAGTGGCATTTTATTGGCGTTTCTGTTCCTTCAACTCATTTTAACCTAAACGACCCATTTTGACCAAGTTTAACCCAACCCGACCCAGTTTGATCCAACTCAAATTTTAATATTTTAAAATATAATAGTATTTTTTAAAATAAGTTTAAAATAATAATTATATTTAACATTTTAAAAAAATATATTTAATTATTTAAAATAAATTATTATTATTAAAAAATAATTATTTTAATATTTTAAAAAAATAATTATTTTAAAAATAGTTATTTTATATTTAAAAAAATTATTAGGTTTTTTAAAAAAATTAATATATTTAATATTCTAAAATAAATATTTTATTTTAATATTTTAAAAGTAAAAAATTTTTGTAATATTATTTTAAAAAATTTACTTTTAAAATATAAAAATATATTTATTTTAGAATATTCAAAATAATAATTATTTTAGAATATTAAATATAATTATTTTAGAATTAAAAATAATATTAATTTCGAATTAAAATAATAATTATTTTTGTTTTATAAAAAAATTGCATTTATTTATAATATTTACTTTTAATAT
>JAINUT010002396.1:0-45006 GCA_020205555.1 Panax stipuleanatus
TTGATGATTACCGATATTGGGAATCGGATTTACTGAGTACCGATATTGGGAATCGAATTGATTGAGAGCCCGGTGTCGGGATCGGGGTGATTTTGATTGACGACTTTGCCCTCCTACAGTGTTAGTATTGGGCAAGAAAAATTCGAGTGTCTACACATAAGCTTTACTATTTCTTACATAAATAAAATTATGCTCCAAATAGTTCAAAAGCCAAATTTAGTCCATAAATAAAAATCTTAAAGAATCACCCCCACACTTTTAAATAATAAAAATCGTCATTGAATAATTTCATTTCACAATTTTATGCTCACTACTTAAAATAAATTTTAGATTAATTGACATTTTATGTGACAATATTCCAATAAATATTACTTCCACATGAGAATATTAAGGAACACTTCTTAAAACAAAAAATAAGTTCTTTTACATTTATGTATTAGTTATTCATATAAAGATTGCTTCAACATAATAATCTTTTAGAATACCCCCATCTAAGAAAAACAAGCTCTTATTTTTTGAAATACATAAAATCTCAAATCCAAAAATTATTTAACATGAGAACTTAAAATTATACATGTACAATTTAATTTTAAGTTTACCAACACGTAAATTTGACTCTATGAAAATATAAAAATCATTATAGCACAACTCATCATATTGCACAAATTGATTTGCATATAAATCATATAAAAATTATATTTATTTTCTAAGAAATTAATTTATCATAAACATTAAAATTAATTTATGTAGAAAAACAAATAAAATTTACACACCTGAACTAGTATATCCTCAAGTGTTTCTTGTCCCAACTTGGATAGAAAATATCATAAACAATATATCTTTTAACAATTATAAATATAGAATTCAAGACAATCTCATAATAATATAAAATACTTGAACTTCACTATATATATTAAAAGTCAAAAATAAAATGTTTATCTCAATTAGAATATACAAAATTCATATGATCACATTAAAAATTTACTACTTCTTGGACAAGAAGTACACATAAAATAAATCAATATATACCAATTATGATTATCCCAAAACACTACGAATAATATTTCTAAGTATTTTCTCAACATCATAATCATATTTCATACAAGATTTACTCAACCTAATTTACTTCTACAATATCTCTTCTAAGTATTAGTTGATAATTAATTTAAACAAAGTAATTTATCTCAAAATTCATGCATACAAATACCAAGTAATATTACACCCTAAATATTACCTCAAATTTTATATGCATAATTTTGTTCAAGAACATAAATTTACTTTATTCTCAAAATAAATTAATTTACAACTAATTTGTTATACATAGAGAAAAGTAAATTTTACAACTTTTACTACAACCACAAATAATAAATTAATTTTAATTAGTTTATAAGAACAATAATTTTCTTAATACTCATGCATATACACATTTAGCAATAGTATTTACTCATAAAATATACTAGTCAATATATATGCACAAGTTAAAGTTTGTTCCACTATGAACAATTATCAAACTATCTCCAAATTAAATAAAACTAATCAAATTAATTTATTATATAAGGTCATAAGTAAAACAATACTCACACATGCAAATATCATCAACATATGATATAGTACATCACATATATACCTTTCATGTATATATTCTTATAAAATGATAAACAAATATCATTCTCTAAAATAAAGAAAAAATTCATGACACACCTTTTTGATAAAATCCGAAGAGCACTGTAATCTTGTTTAGAAAAATTTCTAGCCATCAATGTTTGGTGTTTTTCCATGATGACTCTTCATCTTCTCCACATCATTTAAAAACTTGTAAATTTCACTTTCATTTTTCTCCATTTTCTACCAATGGTTGTCAACAAAAATAATTAGTAAAATATCTCAAAATATAACTAATTATAATGACAATTTCATTAGTGAAATAGAAATAAGAAAAATATCACTTATCTTTGAAAACCGTGTTGTCTTCCATCTCACCAAAATCATGACTCCAACAAATACGGTAAAGACCTTAAGATTGTTAGAACTATAGCTTCGTAGAGTCAATATTGTTGTAGAAGACGTGACACGAGTTATTCCTGTTCTTAAGGTCTTTATCGCCCCCACCACAATCGGTTTGCTATGAGTTACAGTCGATATACCTCCAGAATATATGTCAAACATCAAAACTGAACAAACTTGTTATAGCAATTCACATTTGTTTCACACGAACACTTCTTTTGTAGTAGTTGTTTGTAAGAAGAATTAGAGAAGATAGAAGAGATAAATTACATGTGCAAAAGTTGGACTCTTATATGTAAAGTTATATTTTATATATATATCTCATCTTATATATATATATCAACATATACATATATACATATTTGTAAGTTACATTATAACTATTCAATTATATATTTAACTACACTTATTAGTACTAATTATGTAAGTTACATGTTAGTAATAATTAGGAGTTAAATAGAATTTGAATAGTCACATTATTTCCTTTTGTTCCAAAATAAAATAAACTTTTATTAAATGGAACTAAGAAAAATAGTTTTATCAAACAACTTTGCACCTTATTAAATGTCTCATTATAGACACAAATCAAATAAAATTCTCTTATTCTCCACATAGAGGACATTAAGTTACACCTTTTTACTTACTTCAATTATGTCCACAAATGAATTTTATCAAACTCAAATATAACATATAATAAGTCACAAGAGTATAAAATAAGGTGCAATATATAACAGTTATCAAGAGCTTATCACCTTCACGGAGGAAGAGGATCGTGACATCACCCTCCCCTATAACAACCCCGTTGTCAGCACGACGGATATCGCCAACTATCGGGTCGCTCGCGTCTTCGTCGACAGAGGTAGTTCGGTCAACGTCCTCCACTTCTATGCCTTCAGCGAGATGGAGATTGGACTAGACAAATGATGTGATAAAAATATGTAACTGCAAGTGCACAGTGTCAAATTAAAAAACTGGCAAGTACAGGTCGAACCCACAGACACTAGATTAATTTTAATATATCCTTAATATCTATTTTAGGCGAATTAGAAATAAAGATTGAGAGTTAATTAACTAGAATATGAAAACTAATAATGAGGAAACATCTAGGAATCCGAATCCATTAAATAATAAACATAACATATAATTCAATCTCTTCTATTTCTATAACTTAATTATGATTTTGATCTCTATTTCCTTTAATTTAGTAATTTTACAATTAACGCGGACAATCATACATCATGAAATTTAAGGATTAACTATAACCCCTCTAAACTTCTTCGAGCAAGCATGGATTATAAAAAACTCATATCTTACATAATCTATCAAAATCTCTTAATTAATTTAAAATTACATAAAAACTATAAAACGAAGGTATTTCAATAACGAAACATGAAGGCGAAATCAGTTAAACATAAAAGCATAATAATAGAAGAGATAAAAATATTATCATGAATAATTATTTAATTTCATCTTCACCTAGATATAAAAAATTAACTAGACATGAGAAATAAAATAACTAACTAAATAAAGAAGAAGAATAAGATTAAAAATAAATAAGAAAACTCCTTTTAATTAACGATCATCCAACGAACGTACAATGAAGAAGTAATTTCATCTACTCCTGCTCCTAACCTAAACTAATATAATACCTAGTCCCTTTTTTCTCTAAAACAAGAGACCTATTTATAGGAAAAATAAATTTGTGCCCTAATTTAGATTCCTTGACTTGGACACTTTTGTTCCCTTTTTTCCTCTTCTTTCCTTCTTGACTTCAATCTCTATATGGCAATCCTCCAAGAGACTTTTTCTATCTTTAAGAGCTGGATATAAATCCTTTATTTATAAATATTATTTCCTACAAAACAAAATAAAATGTATTAGTTAAATAAAATAAGCATATAAAATAAGAAATATGGGATTATTAAAATGTATTAATTATGTGTCTATTAAATACCCACATACCTAGCTTTTGCTCGTGCTCGAGAAAAATAAAAAGAAAATAAAAATAAAACAAAAATGATACTACCCCCATTTTCGTAGGAAACACGATTGCACTTAGCATGTGCAACAAGCCTTAAACCCAAGATTACCCCAAGTGGACGAGTTATGTCTCGTGAGGGTTTGCAGTGAATATACACACAAAATTCAAAAATATTTTTGAGTTCAACAAATCATGAAATTGTATAAAACTTTTAAATATCCATGGCCATTATACATAAGCAAGATTAAATTCAAAATCACACTTTCATCTTATCAAAAATATTCAATCTTTATTCTAGAACAACATCCTTCATTAAATTAATTCCATGTGATGCATGCATGGGTATGTGATATAACTCTTAGTAGGGATTTTACCATGAAAATCAAACAAACTTATTTTCTTTTTCTTCTTCCTTTTTTCCTTTTTTTCATATTTTTTGAATTTTTTTCTCGACTTATACAATGTCTCATTTTCTTAGGCTTTTCAGAGTTACCCATGTAACGAGCGTTGAACCAATGACTCCCAAACCAATTGGTTTTAGGGCACTACGTGTAGAGACACCCCTAAGGGCTTACTAATTCGAGTAACAAAGGCCACAAAACTAGACTAGTCAAGTTGCTTTTATCCATCATACTTTTCAGCGTGAATATCGATGCTTCATAAGGCTTGGATACCCAGTTATTTCGTCCAATGGACATTGAAGAAGTTATTTATTTTTTTTCTTTTTGAACTTTTTTTTTCCTTTCCATTTTTTTTTTGAAATTACTCGAATTATAGTTTATACTCCACAACTAAGAATTAGTACAAACGTGAAGTGCAAAAATGCTTATGAAATCAATTTTATTCCAGATGATATTTCAAACTAAGATTTAGTATCTAATCAATTTTTTCAAGAGTTCTAAATCTTTTAATTTTACTCATAAGTTTTGCTCCGCAGACACTTACTAGAATTCATCCAACTCATAAAAAGTCAAACAAAATTTTTAATTTTTTTACTATATTTTCCAATTAAAAAAAATCTAATACAATAATACAAACAAACTCCCCCCTATACCTAAATCATGCATTGTCCTTAATGTATGCAAATGAAGAAAAGAGAACAAAGATGTGAAAGAATTGTACCTTGTATGCGGGAAATTTGTTCTGGAAGAAAATATGGTGAGAATGAAAACAAATGTACATACCTACGAATTTCATAAATCCTAAAAAATATGTGACTAAAAATGAATGATACAAATGGTTAAGTGAGTGTGAACTTTTCATCATTTTCAGAAGGTCTAGAAAATTAAAAATAGTCAGAATTTTCATCAAAATTATGCCTAAAATTAACCTCAAGAAAACTTTCACTAACATGTTCAAATGATGGAAGAATTGGTTCAAATACATGTTCTAGTTTAGTTGACTTATTTGTAGTGGATCTCAACAGCTCATTGACCTTGTCCTAATTGAGCTCGAAATTTCTAGGGGCCAACGTCTACTTAATTTTATTAAGGTCAGGTTATGCACAATGAATGGGTGGTTTGTGGGCTAAGGAAGGGTGATGAAATTCCCACATTATCTTGTTAGAGGTTTTTGCCCTTAATGTTAGATTAAATATACAAATGCACAAATAAAATTTTAAAACAAATAAAATGTCCTAAAACTATTTGAATTACGAAAGAATGAAAAATTTGACGTACCTCAATCCTCCAGCAATCACCACAGTTTATATTTGACAAAAAAAATAAAAAAAAATAAAAACCTAAATATGATGTGCTCTACGTGAGTGAATGCATGAATGCGACAATTAGTATTCTAATTAACAATAAGACTAAAAAAAACTAAGCTACTATTTTTTTTGAGTTAAGATACAAATACCAAGAAAAGCGCAGTAATAATCTTGTCTTTTAGCATTGTTGATCAGCTTCGATAATCCAAATTTTTTTTTTTTAAACATTAGAAAAATAAACTAATTCGAATAAATAAAAATTAATGAATAAATAAAATTAATTCTAGTCCCCGGCAATGACGCCAAAAACTTGATGTGATAAAAATATGTAACTGCAAGTGCACAGTGTCAAATTAAAAAATTGACAAGTACAGGTCGAACCCAGAGAGACTAGATTAATTTAATATATCCTTAATATCTATTTTAAGCGAATTAGAAATAAAGATTGAGAGTTGATTAACTAGAATATGAAAAATAATAATGAGAAAACAATCTAGGAATCCGAATCCATTAAATAATAAACATAACATATAATTCAATCTCTTCTATTTTTATAACTTAATTATGATTTTAATCTCCCTTCTCTTTAATTTAGTAATTTTACAATTAACGTGGACAAGCATAGACCATGAAAATTTAAGGATTAACTATAACCCATCAAAACTTCTTCGAGCAAGCATGGATTATAAAAAAACTCATAGCTTAACAATAATCTATCAAAACCTCTTAATTAATTTAAAATTACACAAAAACTATAAAACGAAGGTATTTCAATAAAGAAACATGAAGGCGAAATCAGTTAAACATAAAAGCATAAATAATAGAAGAGATAAAAATATTATCATGAATAATTATTTAATTTCATCTTCAACCTAGATATGAAAAATTAACTAGACATGAGAAATAAAATAACTAACTAAAATAAAGCAGAAGAATAAGATTAAAAATAAATAAGAAAACTCTCTTTAATTAACGATCATCCAACGAACGTATAATGAAGAAGTAATTTCATCTACTCCTACTCCTAACCTAAACTAATATAATACCTAATCCCCTTTTTCTCTAAAACAAGAGACATATTTATAGAAAAAATAAATTTGTGCCCTAATTTAGATTCCTTGAACTTGGACACTTTTGTTCCCTTTTTTCCTAATCTTTCCTTCTTGACTTCAATCTCTATATAGCAATCCTCTAATAATCCTTTTCTATCTTTAAGAGCTGGATATAAATCCTTTATTTGCTCCCCAAAAAAAATAAATGTTATTTCCTTCCAAACAAAATAAGATGTATTAGTTAAATAAAATAAACATATAAAATAATGAATATGGGAATATTAAAATGTATTAATTATGTGTCTATCAACAAGCTCGACAACCGCACGCCTCCGCTCCTTGTCTTTGGCGGGGGAACGATACAGTCACTCTACCACTTGAACCTCCCCTAGTCGATGGGGACACACGCCATGGGAGTCACGATCATGACAAAATTCATCATTGTCAACTTCTCGTTCGGCTAAAATGTCATCCTCGGTCAACCGCCACTCATCGAACTCGACGTGAAGATCAGTTACTGCACATTAACCCTCAAGTTCCCTACCTCTACCGGCACCGACTCCGTGCCGACCGACCAAGCCACAGCTAGGCAGTGTCACACCTCGGCCTTACGGAAGAAGAACTTATGGTCGGAGGAAACATACGCCATCTCGGCCTCAGCCATGGAAACAGTGGCTCCAGCCGAGCCCAACGCATGTCATCTATCCGACCCGAGCTGCTCGACCCCTACGACGAGTCCGATCACCTCCAGCCCAGCCCAACTGATGAACTTTTAAGAAGGTGGCTATATTGTCCGAACACTCGAACCGGGTTGTCTACATCGGAACCAGCCTGCCCGCTGATGTCCGAACCAACCTTATCGCTTTTCTATACCACCTGAATTTTCACGTTTGTGACGATTTACCACATAATCTATTTTTTGTGACATTTTAACAACTGATCTAATTTTTTGCGACATTTTACCACCTGTCGTCAAATCCGTGAAAACCCCCCATCAAAATAGGTCACGTGCGCGTCACATGCAATTTGTTTTAAAGTTAAATTCTCCCTGAACTTTCTTGGTTGTGGCATTTTACCACCTAATCTCTTTTTTTTGTAACATTTTACCACCTGATCTTTTTTTGTGACATTTTACCACCTACCGTCACATATGTCAAAGGTTTCGTTCAAAATAAATCATGTGGGCGTCAAGGGTTCATCTTTTTAAGATAATTTCGTCACTCTATTATAATTTATATTTGTATTACTTCAATTTGAAATATTAATCGCAACATTTATTTATGGTTGATAAATTCTTCATTCTACTTCCTTTTCTCTCTCCATTTTCTCTACACTTATGTGTCGCATATAATCCAAAAAGTAATGTAGAAAAGAGGATAGGTTTTAGATAAGAGGATTTTATTTTATTTTGGGGATGTGTTTATATTTTCTACGTTAATTTTTGGATTACAAAAGACACAGGTGGTAGAGAAAATGGAGAGACAAATGGCCATAGAGTGACAAATTTACCAACCATAAATAAATGATGCAATTAATATTTCTAATTGAACTAATACAAATATATATTATAATAGTGTGATGGATTAACCCTAAAAAGAAGGATCTATGACGCCCACGCGATTTATTTTGGACGAAACCTTTGGCATATGTGACAGTATGTGGCAAAACATCACCAAAAAAAAAAAAGAACAAGTGTGGTAAAATGCCACAACCAGGAAAGTTCAAAGGGTATTTACCTTTAAAAAAAAAGTTTGCACGTGAAATATTTTGACGAAAGTTTTGACGGACTTGACGAAAGGTGGTAACATGTCGCAAAAAATTAGTTCAGGTAGTAAAATGTCACAAAAAAGTTTAGGCGATTGACAAACGTGAAACTTCAGGTGGTATAGCAAAAATTTTCCCTAACTTTAATCAGACAATTGATAACTTTAAAGAAAATACTTGCAACAAAAATGTGTATGTAACATACAATACCTAATTGGTTAATTGGCACTTCTGTCCCTTCAAGTTGCCATCCACTTTTAAAGTCGTCTCTAAAGTACCATTTTTGTCAGTTAGGTCCTTAAAGTAGCATTTTATTGGCGTTTCTGTTCCTTCAACCCATTTTGACCTAAATTCGACCCATTTTGACCAATTTTAACCCAACCCAACCCAGTTTGACCCAACCCAAATTTTTATTATTTTAAAATATAATAATAATTTTAAAATAATAATTATATTTAACATTCTAAAAAAATAATATTTAATTATTTAAAATAAATTATTATTCTTAAAATAATAATTATTTTAATATTTTAAAATACAATAATTATTTTAAAATAGTTATTTTTAATATTTAAAAATAAAATATTAGTTTTTTTAAAAAATAAAAATAATAATTATATTTAATATTCTAAAATAAATATTTTTTAAATAAATTTTATTTTTAATATTTTAAAGTAAAAAATAATTTTGTAAATATTATTTTTAAAAATAATATCTACTTTTAAAATATTAAAAATAATATTTATTTTAGAATATTAAAAATAATAATTATTTTAAAATATTAAATATAACGTTTATTTTAGAATATTAAAAATAATATTTATTTTAGAATATTAAAATAATAATTTTTTTAAATAATTATTATATTTATATTTATATTTATTTTAATTTTTTAATATTTACGTTTAATATTATAAAATAGTTACTATTTTTAATATTCTAAAATAAATATTTTTAATAATTATTGTTTTTGAAGGAAAAATAATATTTAATATTCTGAAATACTTATTAAAAAATTTAAAAAATTATTATTTAATAATAATTATTATTAAGATTATTTTAATTTTTAAAATAATAATTATTAAGCTTATTTTAGCTTTTTAAATAATAATTATTAAGATTATTTTAATTTTTTTTAATAATTATTAATAAATAATTTTTTTAATAATTATTTCATAATATTAAATATTATTTTTCCTTCAAAAACAATAATTATTAAAAATATTTATTTTAGAATATTAAAAATAATAATTGTTTTAGAATATTAAAAGTAAATATTAAAAAATTAAATAAATATAAATATAAATATAATAATTATGCAAATTTTTTTTATAAAAAAACAAAATAATTATTATTTTTAATATTCTAAATTAAATATTATTTTTAATATTCTAAAATAATTATTATATTTAATATTCTAAAATAATTATTATTTTGAATATTCTAAAATAAATATTATTTTCTATATTTTAAAAGTAAATATTATTTTTAAAAATAATATTTACAAAAATATTTTTTACTTTTAAAATATTAAAAATAAAAATATTTAAAAAATATTTATTTTAGAATATTAAATATAATTATTAATTTTTTATAAAAAACCTAATAATTTTTTTTTAAATATTAAAAATAACTATTTTTAAAATAATTATTTTATTTTAAAATATTAAAATAATTATTATTTTAATAATAATAATTTATTTTAAATAATTAAATATTATTTTTTTAAAATGTTAAATATAATTATTATTTTAAACTTATTTTAAAAATACTATTATATTTTAAAATATTAAAAATTTGAGTTGGATCAAACTGGGTCGGGTTGGGTTAAACTTGGTCAAAATGGGTCGGGTTTAGGTTAAAATGAGTTGAAGGAACAGAAACGCCAATAAAATGCCACTTTAAGGACCTAACTGACGAAAATGGTACTTTAGGGATGACTTTAAATGTGTTTGGCAACTTGGAGGGACAGAAGTGCCAATCAGCCATACCTAATTCAAGTGTTATATAATCATCAATTTGAAGCATACTTGTATAGGAAAAATGGGTTGGGAAAATGTCTAACACGAATGAGGATCCTAAAAGAATAGAAAAACACATATACAATAAGATTGTCAAAGTTAATAAATAGAAACCACGTACATTAGTTTCAAACATACAAATTGGTTTGCTTGATGAAGGGGAGGCACATATGAATGTAGATCAGTTGTTGATGAATTAATTGTTGGATATAACTTTATAAAGTATTGAAAAGATATTAAACATTGTTAATTGAAGAGAAGCATCCCAGTTCATTCTTAAAAATGATACTAGATCACTGAAGTTCGATGTCCCTTGTACCCCAAGAGGGTGGGGAAAATTTGTGGGGTGTATCAAGCGTTGTCTATGAAGGATTACCACTGTTTGGTTGTTTTTTATTATCTGCTCAAGTAAATAATAATAGTGAATACTACTAATGAATTATATACAATACCAAACAATCAGTATCATCATAATTTGAAATGAGAAGTTCCTTACTTGACGATGCCAAAGTTTTCGATGCCATTTATTTACGCTTCTCCAAGATGTTTTTCAATCTAGCACTACCTATCCCTTTTGGCCTCATACTAGCTAGGGGGATCCAAAGTTGGTGTTGTGTCATTATCATTCAAAACCTTATTGTTTTCGCTATTACCAACTCCCAAAACTTTTGACTTGATAAAATCTTTTTCAATTAATTCTGCCATTTCTAACATTTTTTCCATGGCAATTCTATTAGCACTATTTGTCAATCTCCTCTATTAATTCACTATATCACAAGCAGTTTGCATCAAATTATTTCTACGCAATGTCAGCGATGATTTATCACTTACCTATAATGATTCACCATACTATTTATCATTTACTTGAAAATATACTGAGCTGGTATGTTGGTAAAATTTTTCACATTGAGTAACCATAAAGTATGACTGATAGACACATAATTAATACATTTTAATCTCATATTTATTATTTTATATATTTATTTTATTTAACTAATACATTTTATTTTGTTTTGTAGGAAATAACATTTATTTTTCTTGGGGAACAAATAAAGGATTTATATCCAACTTTTAAATATGGAAAAAGACTCTTGGAGGATTGCCATATAGAGATTGAAGTCAAGCAAGAAAGAATAGGATAAAAGGGAACAAAAGAAACCAAGTTCAATGTATCTAAATTAGGGCACAAATATATTTTTCCTATAAATAGGTCTCTTGTTTCAGATAGAAGGAGTATTAGGTATTATATTAGTTTAGGTTAGGAGTAGGAGCAGATTAAATTACTTATTCATTGTACATTCGTTAGATGATCGTTAATTAAAGAGATTTTTCTTATTTATTTTTAATCTTCTTATTCTTCTTTATTTTAGTTAGTTATTTTATTTTTCATGTCCAGCTAATTTTTTATATCTAGAATGAAGATGAAATTAAATAATTACTCATGATAATATTTTTTTATCTCTTCTATTATTTATGCTTTTATGTTTAATTGATTTCGCTTTCATGTTTCGTTATTGAAATACCTTCGTTTTATAATTCTTATGTGATTTTAAATTAATTAAGAGATTTTGATAGATTATTGTTAAGATATGTGTTTTTCATAATACATGCTTACTCGAAGAAGTTTTGATGGGTTATTGTTAATCCTTAAATTTTCATAGTCTATACTTGCCCACGTTAATTATAAAATTATTAAATTAAAGAGAAGAGAGATCATAATCATAATTAAGTTATAAAAATGGAAGAGATTGAATTACTTATTATGCTTATTGTTTAATGGATTCGGATTCCTAGATTGCTTCCTCATTATTAATTTTTATATTCTAGTTAATCAATTCTCAATCATTATTTCTAATTCGCCTAAAATAGATATTAAGGATACGTTAAAATTAATCTAGTCTATGTGGGTTCGACATGTACTTATCAGTTCTTCAATTTGATACTATGCACTTGTAGTTACATATTTTATCACATCAAATTTTTGGCGCCGTTGCCGGGGATTAGAATTAATTTAACTTATTCCTTAATTTTTATTTATTCGAATTAGTTTTTTTTTCTAATTTTTTTTTTAAATTTTTTCAGGATTATCAAAGCGGATCAACAGTGCGGAAAGACGATATTATTGCTACGCTTTTCCTGGCATTTTGTATCTTAACTCAAAAAAAAATAGTAGCTTAGTTTTTTTTTAGTTTTATTGTTAATTAGAAATCTAATTGTTGCATTCATGCATTCACTCACGTTGAGCACATCCTATTTAGGTTTTTATTTTATTTTATTTGTCAAATATAAACTATGGTGATTGCTGAAGGATTGAGGTACGTCAAATTTCTCATTCTTTCGTAATTCACATAGTGTTAGAACATTTTATTTGTTTTATTTTTTTTTAATTTTATTTGTGCATTTCATATTTAATCTAACATTAAGGATAAAAACCTGTAACAAGATAAGGTGGAGATTTCATCACCTTTCCTTAGCCCACAAACCACCCATTCATTGTGCATAACCTGACCTTAATAAAATCAAGTAGACGTTGGCCCCTAAGAATTTCGAGCTCAATTAGGACAAGGGACTCCAAGAGAAGGCTAAATTTTAAATTAATCAAATTACTGGTGTCTAGGCAAGTGGTTCAAAAGGCAAGCACCTAAAGAACGTGTGGTTATTCAATTAGTCACCGTAACCACGGAGAGACTCCCACCTTTCTTATACTTACCTGGCTAGTGGTGTGATTAATTTTAAATTTTGTGGACCTTAAGGTGTAACTTGGAACAGTTAGGAGCTGTCTAGATTTTATTTAGGTTAACCGTAGAATTAGGATTCTTATTTTATTTTTTTATTTTTATTTTTTTTTGTGACTTTCGTGATTAGTTGTTTATTTGTTTTATGATTTGTGAAAAGATGGATTCTTATTATAGTTAAAATAATAATTTTACTTCGAATCAAGAACCTTGTAAAAAATTTAATGCACACCAAGTAAATCAATTTTTTCCAAATTTTAAAAATCCTTATCTAAGTTCATATCCACATCTATATTCATGTCCATATTCGTATCCAGAACCTCAATATCCACAAGAATTATCAAATGAAGAAGAGGAAAGATTTAATGCCTCATAGAAAATTATGAAAGTTTTAATGAAAAATCAATTTAGCATAGATCAAGCTATATCTCGTCTAGAAATTCAAATGAGTCAATTAGCCACCATAATAAATGAACAAGAGGTGAGTGAATTTTCTAGTAACTCTGAGATTAATTTTAAAAATCTTGATGGTTGTGGAAATAATGATGAAAATGAAAATCTTGTATTCAATTCTACACAGTTTGAGTCCAGCCAATTTAAGGAGTCTAAAAATTATGAGTTTATGCCTAAAATTAATCATGTCATATTTAATGAGTCGGTTGAAAAAGTCTATAAGCCTAACATTCCATACCCTGAATTATTCTTAAAAAACCACCTAGTAATTTTTTGGATCAACTCATTAAAGTAAACATGATACAAGAGTTGTCCATGACCCAAGAAATAATTGAAAATAGACTCTTGATTGAAAAAGATCCAATTATTTATTCTTAAATCACTTTGACCAAAATTGGAATGAATCTGAATATTTAGATAAGGTCAATGGACAGTTGAGATCCACTACAAATAAGTTAACTAAATTAGAACATGTATTTGAACCAATTCTTCCATCCTTTGAATATGTTAGTGAAAGTTTTCTTGAGGTAAATTAATTTAAAAGCATAACTGTGATGAAAATTCTGACTATTTTTAATTTTCTAGACCTCCTGAAAATAATGAAAAGTTCACACTCACTTACCCATTTGTATCATTCATTTTTAGTCACATACTTTTTAGGATTTATGAAATTCGTAAGTATGTACATTTGTTTTCATTCTCACCACATTTTCTAACAGAATAAATACCCCGCATACAAGGTATAATTCTTTCACATCTTTGTTCTCTTTTTTTCATTTGCATACATTGAGGACAATGCATGATTTAGGTATGGGAGAGTTTGTTTGTATTATTGTATTAGATTTTTTTAAAGAAAAATATAGTAAAAAATTAAAAATTTTGTTTGACTTTTTATGAGTTGGATTAATTCTAATAGTTCTCTATGGAGCAAAACTCATGAGTAAAATTAAAATATTTAAAACTCTTGAACCTTTGATTAGATATTAAATCTTAGTTTGAAACACCATCTGGAATAAAATTAATTTCATAAATATTTTTGCACTTCACGTTTGCACTAGCTCTTATTTGTGGGGTATAAATTATGATTCGAGTAATTTATTGTAAAAGAAAAAGAAATAAATAACTGCTTTAATGTCCATTAAATGAAATAACTGGGTATCCAAGCCTTAGGAAGCATCGATATTCACGCTGAAAAGTGTGATGAATATAAGCAACTTGAATAGTCTAATTTTGTGGCCTTTGTTACTCGAGTTAGTAAGCCGTTAAAGGTGTCTTTACCCCGAGTGTCCTAAAATCAACTAGTTTGAGAGTTATTGGTCCAACGCTCGCTATATGGGTAACTCTGAAAAATCTAAGAAAAAAAATATATTGCACAAGTCAAGAAAAAAATTTAGAAAAAGGAAAAAAAAAGGAAAAAGAAAGAAGAAAAAGAAAATTAAGTTTGCTTGATTTTCATGGTAAAAATCCCTACTAAAAGTTACATCATATATACATGCATGCATCACATGAATTTAATTTTATGAAGGATGGTGTCTAAAATAAAGATTGAGTATTTTTGATAAGGTGAAAGTGTGATTTTGAATTTAATCTTGCTTATGTATAATGCTCATGGATATTTAGAAGTTTTCTTTCAATTTCATAACTTGTTGAACCAAAAAAAATATTTTTGAATTTTGTGGGTGTATTCACTGCGAACCCTCACGAGACACAACTCGTCCACTTGGGGTAACCTTGAGGTTTAAAGGCTTGTTGCACAAGCTAAGTGCAATCGTGTTTCTTACGAAAAATGGGGTAATTTTTTTTTTCATTCTTTTTTTTACTCGAGGACGAGCAAAGGCTAGATATGGGGGTATTTGATAGATACATAATTAATACATTTTAATATTCTCATATTTATTATTTTATATATTTATTTTATTTAACTAATACAATTTATTTTGTTTTGTAGAAATAACATTTATTTTTCTTGGGAAGCAAATAAAGGGTTTATATCTAACTTTTAAAGATGGAAAAGGACTCTTGGAGGATTGCCATATAGAGATTGAAGTCAAGAAGGAAAGAATAGGATAAAAGGGAACAAAAGAGACCAAGTTCAATGTATCTAAATTAAGGCACAAATTTATTTTTCCTATAAATAGGTCTCTTGTTTCAGATAGAAGGGGTATTAGGTATTATATTAGTTTAGGTTAGGAGTATGAGTATGAGTAGATTAAATTACTTCTTCATTGTACGTTAGTTGAATGATCGTTAATTAAAGGGATTTTTCTTATTTATTTTTAATCCTCTTATTCTTCTTTATTTTAGTTAGTTATTTTATTTTTCATGTCTAGCTAATTTTTTAAATCTAGGATGAAGATGAAATTAAATAATTATTCATGATAATATTTTTTATCTCTTCTATTATTTATGCTTTTATGTTTAATTAATTTCGCATTCATGTTTCATTATTGAAATACCTTCTTTTTATAGTTCTTATGTGATTTTAAATTAATTAAGAGGTTTTGATAGATTATTTGTAAGACCCCGAATTTTATTAAAATAAAAGTATTCAATTTTTCAGTAATTGATTAAATTGATAAAAATGTTATAGTTATGGTGATTTGTGAAAATTTTACAAAGTAAGTAAGTGGCCATAAAATATTCGTTGTGTCAAGGAATATTCTTTTTGTCGGAGAATATTCGTACGACGGTGCAGTCTATGGTGGACCCCACAATGGAATAACTGTCGGATATAGACAGCGACAGAAATAATATTTTTATAAAAGTAACGGCAAAATTTTTACCGTTAAACTGTTAAAATACCTGATGATAAAAGTACAGTAATACGCGTTGTTGCAAAGTAGCACAGGGTATTGCACAATATCTTTGATTATTGATGCTTACGTAGAAAGTCACTCAGTATTCAATAATTGCTACAGTAGTTGCTGCACAGTATTTCATATTATTGATTCAATTATTATCACAGTATCATCTGCACAATACTTTAAAATATTAAATTAATAATTGACACAACACAGTTACTCATATTATTATTATTAGCATTATTGACAATGTCTAGAAAGTTCTATCAAGGAAAGGGGTTAGGTTATTTAATTGCGCGCCAGTATGGAGAAATCCTTATCGGAAAGCCCCCTATTTCTTGGGAACGATCTGGTTGTCAATATTGTGAATTATAATATTAATGATGAATGGTTGATAAAAATATTCTCATTGTGTTGGGAATATTAATGTTAGTGGGAATCGACATTTATTTCGATAATAATTGATTTTTGGATGTTAAATTAACTAAACAGGGAATTAATCGGATAAATAAGCAATTAATGGGTGGTTAACATGTGGGACCCAGTTATGGGTGGATGATGAATGAGAATGGTTGCAATAAATGCAATTTGTTGAATTGGTTGATGAAATTGAAATTTTGCTCCTTCGAATGCCTATAAAAGGAATGCTCCTTCAGAAGAAAAAAATACACCATTCCAATAGCAGAAATTCTTCCTCTACAATATTACGAGTATTTCTTTTGAGTATAAGGATACTTTGAGTGTAGTTTATAGTTCAAGATTTTCTCAGAATAATATCCGGTATACTAGTTAAATCTAGTTTCCTACTAAGGTAAATGATATTATTTTTTTTAGTAATGGATGTTATCTTCTTTCAATACTCATAAGGGTTGTTCTTTTAACCTGTCTACGCGGACTACCGCATGCCTGGTGATTTACCCTTCGTATTCATTCTTTATTAAACTGTGGGAATAACCTGTCTACGCGGACTACCGCATGCCTGGTGATTTACCTTTTGTATTCATTTTTTATTAAATTGTGGAAATGATCTGTCTACACGGACTACCGCATGACGGGTGAAAATCCATTTGCAGTTTCGTTTATTATTTCATTTCAGATTCCTAACTCTAAACTTACTATTGTAAGTATTGCTTCTATAATTCCTAAAATGATTAGAAATTGCTTAAGATTTTTGCTTCATCTAATATTATTTCAATGGAATATTGGTTTGAACTTCTTATTGAAATTTTAATCTTTTCGTGTCGAGTACTATTCATTCACGTACTATTCACAGGTTACTATTCACGAGTTACTATTCACAGAGGAATTTTTTTTTGGCCAAATTATCTTTTATTGGATCCATGCTTTCATCTTCATGTCGATAATTTGGATATTCTTGAACTCTGGATAAATTAAATTACAAATATCTAATATTTATCCTTTATTTCACTTGATTGGTTCTTTATATCAATTTTTCATCATCCTCAGTCTTAAATTGCGATAAAAGTTATCTTTGACCCGTAGTGCAAAGATGAACTGTTGATTGATGAATATCTTTGACCCGTAGTGCAAAGATGAACAGTTGATTTATGAATATCTTTGGTCCGTAGTGCAAAGATGGACAGGTGTTTGGCATGATTATGACCAATGTTGATACAAACGAATATCTTTGGCCCGTAGTGCATGGATAATTCGTTGATTGGAAATATTATTGATTGATGTTACAGGGATAAAATATTGATGATGGACTTTTAAATCATAGAAGATAGTAGACATCATTCTCTACTTGACTCTTCTAATGGATTGTTATTTTCGCTGCAGTTGTTGATCTAAAACTTGTTGTCTATTGTATTCTATCAGATTTTTCCCTGTTGAGGACTAAGGATAATTTGTTCTACATTATCTTAGTCATAATATTCTTTACTGGGCTAGTTGAGCTCACCATTTTCTTTCGTTGTTCTCCTCAGGAAATGAGAATGTCACGGGGACTAGTCTGGGAATGGAGTGATGGTCCGAGATAGAGTTGTAGTAGTCCTCATTATTTTGTGAAATATTGTGATAATAATTGTAATGAGGACTTATTTGAGTATTTATATTTTCGTATTATATAAGATCTGTATTAAGCTCACAGTTTGTGTGGTCGTATTTTGCACGACCGTTTAATATAATAAAGATTTGTATTTGGATTCTTTATCATGTATTTGGCGACTCAGAATGGATTGTGTGGACTTATTTTGGGGGAGTCACAGTTGGTTTCAGAGCCATAAGTAAAGAGCCCCGAGCCTCTATCTGGTGACTCCCTGTGTGGGATGTACCGAAGCCAGACTCTCCGTAGGAGACGCCATGAATAACGGTGGCAAACTGATAAGTGCCATTGTGAGGTGCTATCCAATGTTGGGATATGAGTCACTGTTGGTATCAAAGCTTAGGGATATGATCTCTAGCGGAGATTTGGGATTAGAACTAGGAGGGGAGAGACGAGTAAAAACCTTTGCTAGTGTGTCCTACCTAAGCTTATGTGTTATTTAATTGGTCGGACGGAATATAGGGTTAATATGTGACATGTTAATTTTTTTTAATTAACCCATGTTTTGTGACAGTATTTGAGAATGGCAGCTGAAAATCTAAGCAATAGAGCATTTGAGACCATTGAAACACCGCTAATCACCAACCAGGATGATGTGCATCAGGAAGGCAATAATCCTCCTGTAAACAACACCATCGATCAAATGATGAATAATGGGGTATTTAGAAGTTTTCTGCAATTCATGCAAAATCAAACGAGGGAGACTTCTATTCATAATATAGGTGGAAACAATGGTAACTCACGACTTGTCACTGCCAGGCAATTCAAGGAGTTAGAACCACCAGACTTTTTGGGGAAGCCAGATCCACTCAAGGCAGAAGCTTGGGTTAAGCACATCACCAAAATATTTGATGTCCTTGGATGCACAGAGGAGCAAAAGGTTCCCTTCGCTACCTTTATGTTCTGTGGAGAGGCAGATTACTGGTGGGAATCTGTGAAGCGTACTAATCTTTCTGCACTTAAGATGTCTTGGGAGAAGTTTCAGGAATTTTTCAATGACAAGTACTTTCAGGAAAGTATTTGTCATATGAAGGAGGTAGAATTCATTAAACTGGAACAGAACAACATGACTGTGTCCCAATACGAGGCTAAGTTTGCTGAGTTATCCCGGTTTGCATCTCATTTGGTGGATAATAACAAACGAATGACACGAATGTTTCTGAGAGGTTTGAAACCTGAAATTCGTCAATACCTCATTTCTCACAAACTTTGTTTGTATTCAGATGTTGTGAACAGGGCTCAGTTACTAGAACGGGATAATGAGTCTGTTCAATTAAGGGACAACAACCGACACAATGATAATAGTCGTACCGGTGGCAATAGTCATCGAAACAATGATAACCAGCGAGGAGGAAATTATCATGCAAGAAATGGTAACCACTCCGGTGGTAATCATGGCCATGATAATAGAAGAAATGAGTCGAGGGAAAATTTTAAAAAGAGAAGGTACAACAATGACAACGTAAAGACGTCTGCAGCAGCACTAGCAACCGTTTCTAGGGAAGGAGAACGACCACCAGTTAGATGCTACAGATGCGGAGAGGAGGGACACATCAGTCCAAACTGTACACAGCCTTCCAAAGTGTGTTTTAGTTTTGGAAAGGACGGTCATATAGCTCGATTTTGTCCTGTAGCGAAGTCAAGTCCAGCTGGGACGGTGGCACCAAAGGCTGTCCCGGACAAGTCAAAGCCGGTGGTTCAGGGAAGGGCTTTTGTCTTGACTACCCAAAAAGCGAGGAACCAGAACGAAGTTATCACGGGTAAGCTAGTCATAAACTTTTGCGAAGTCTATACCTTATTAGATACCGGTTCTACCCATTCTTTTATTTCACCTACTTGTGCTCAACGTTTGAACTTGACCTCTGACAAATTAAACTTTGACTTATCTGTTGAAACTCCGTTGGGAGAAACATTCATCACATCCACAGTTTACAAATCTTGTTTGATTCAAATTGGTAACCTCACATTACCTGTTGATCTCATCTCTTTGAAAATACTTGCATTTGATGAGATTTTAGGAATCGAATGGTTAACCACTTATCATGCTAAAATTGATTATTTTCGTAAGGTTGTTAGCTTTTATATTCCTAACCAAACTGTTATGTGAATTCAAACAACCAAACCACTAAAATCAAGCACTGTCATTTCAAGTCATAAAGCTATTCGTTTATTGAAAAACGGATGTCAAGCTTTCTTAGCCCATGTCACCGATTTAAACAAGAATAATACGTCAGATTTGAATGATATTTCTATTGTTAATAAATTTCCTGATGTATTTCCCAAAGAACTTCCTGGCATACCCCCAGAACGTGAAGTTAAATTCTTTATTGACCTTGAACCCGGTACAAAACCCATTTTCAAAACCCCATATCAAATGGCTCCTATTGAACTTCAGGAGTTAAAGGTTCAACTACAGGAATTGTTAGTCATCGGCTTTATACGTCCTAGTACATCGCCTTGGGGTGCTCCTGCTTTATTTGTAAAGAAGAAAGAGAGGAGTATGCGACTTTGTATTGACTATCGGGAGTTAAACCATGTCATCATTAAAAATAGGTATCCGTTACCTCGCATTGATGACTTGTTTGACCAGTTGCAAGGTGCTAAATTCTTTTCAAAGATCGATCTTCGTTCTGGATATCATCAGTTAAAGATTAAAACTGAGGACATTCCAAAGACTGCCTTCAGAACTCGATACGGGCATTATGAATTCTTAGTCATGTCTTTTGGATTTACTAATGCTCCTGCGGCTTTCATGGATATGATGAACCGGATATTCAAGGAATATTTAGATCATTTTGTGGTTGTCTTTATTGATGACATCCTCATTTACTCCAAAAGCCGTGAAGATCATGAGCAACATTTAGAACTGATACTCCAAAAGCTTCGTGAAAACAAGTTATATGCCAAGTTAAAGAAATGCGAGTTCTGGCTTGAGGAAGTATCATTCCTTGGGCACGTGGTATCGAAACATGGAATATCAGTTGACCCGGCGAAGATTGAAGCAATACAAAGTTTGGAGCAACCTAAGTATGTAACCGAAATACGTAGCTTTCTAGGCTTAGCTGGTTATTATCGGAGATTCGTGGAAGGATTTTCTAGAATCGCTACTCCATTAACTCAGCTGACTCGAAAAGATACAAAATTCGAATGGAGCGAAGAATTTGAGAAGACCTTCCAAGAGCTCAAGAGGAGACTCATTTCAGCACCTGTTCTAAAAATACCATCCGGTTAGGAGGGATTTGTCATATACAGCGATGCGTCGGGCAAGGGGTTAGGATGTGTTCTCATGCAACATGGGAAACTCATAGCCTATGCCTCATGACAACTTAAAGAATATGAGAGGAATTATCCTACTCATGATCTAGAGTTGGCAGCAGTCGTTTTCGCGCTAAAGATATGGAGACACTACCTGTATGGGGAGAAAGTGGAGATATATACGGATCATAAGAGCCTTAAATATTTCTTCACTCAAAAAGAACTCAACATGCGGCAACGACGTTGGCTCGAGCTGTTGAAAGATTACGACCATACCATTCAATACCATTTTGGAAAAGCAAACGTGTTAGCTGACGCATTGAGTAGAAGATCATATGCGGGAACGAGTGCGATGCTCTCAACACAAAAGCCCATTTTGTATGACCTATAAAGCATGGAGATAGAATTAAAGACTCTAGGGACCCATGTGAAGATGACAAATATACGTGTAGATCCACCTTTAATTGATAAAGTTAAAGCTGCTCAAGCTACAAATCCGGAGCTGATGAATATGAAGAAGGTGAAAGAAGGTGCTATACCAGAAGCAAGAATCGACGAAGAGGGAATACTACGAGTCAACTCTAGACTTTGTGTTCCTAACGACTCTGATTTAAAGTATAGAATCATAATGGAGGCACACAACACACCGTTTGCAATCCATCTTGGAAGTACCAAAAAATGTATCGTGATCTTCGACATACATTTTGGTGGAGCAATATGAAGAGAGAGATCGCAGAGTTTATCTCGAGGTGTTTAACGTGTCAACGTGTCAAGGCGGAGCATCAAGTGCCAAAGGGTCCATTGCAACCACTTGAGATTCCAGAATGGAAGTGGGAGCATATCAACATGGATTTCGTTACGGGTCTTCCCAAGGTTTCTCAAGGTACAGACGTAATTTGGGTCATTATCGATAAATTAACCAAGTCTGCTCATTTCTTGCCCATACGAGAGACTTATTCACTTGAACGTCTTTCTCGTATGTACATAAATGAGATTGTGATACTGCATGGTATGCCAGTATCCATAGTTTCGGATCGAGACCCAAGATTCACCTCACGATTTTGGGTCAGCTTGCAGAAAGCTATGGGCAACGACTTACGATTCAGTTCTGCATATCATCCTCAAACGGACGGACAATTGGAAAGGACTATTTAAACTCTTGAAGATCTATTGAGACTCTGTGTTCTAGACTTCAAAGGAAGGTGGGATAAGTACTTACCATTGGTGGAATTCTCCTATAACAACAGTTATCAGGCAAGTATAGACATGGCTCCATTTGAGTCGTTGTATGGATGAAAATGTCGTTCTCCAGTATGCTGGGAAGAGATGGGTAAAGCAACATTGTTGGGACCGAAGTTAGTACGTATGACTATAGAAAGATTCAGATGATCCGGCAACGTATATAAACAGCACAAGATTGACAAAAGAGTTATGCTGATCTTCATCGAAAAGACGTGGAGTTTAATGTCAGAGATCATGTATTGTTACGTGTTGCTTTATGGAAAGGAGTTACAAGATTTGGAAAGAGAGGAAAGCTCAACCCACGATTTATTGGTCCATTTGAAATTCTCGACCGAGTAAGAACTGTGGCCTATAGACTCGCCTTACCACCAAGCATGTCTCGTGTTCATAACGTTTTTCATATATCTATGCTACGTAAATATGTGAAAAACCCAAACCATATTATTGAATTAGAACCAGACGAGATAGCCGAAGATTTAACGTATGAGGAGGTACCTGTCAAGATCTTGGATAAGAAGGAGCATATTCTACGCTCAAAGGTTATACCTCAAGTTAAAGTTTTATGGAGAAACCATGATATTGAGGAAATAACCTGGGAGTTAGAATCTGAAATGAAAGCAAGGTATTTTCACCTCTTCGAAATTTCAGGTATGTACGTCAATTTCGAGGACGAAATTTCATATGGAGGGGAGGTTGTAAGACCCCGAATTTTATGAAATAAAAGTATTCAATTTTTCAGTAATTGGTTAAATTGATAAAAAATTTATAGTTATGGTGATTTGTGAAAATTTTACAAAGTAAGCAAGTGGTCATAAAATATTCGTTGTGTCAAGAAATATTCTTTTTGTCGGAGAATATTCGTACGACGAAGCAGTCTTTGGTGGACCCCACAACAGAATAACTGTTAGATATAGAAAGCGACAGAAATAATATTTTTATAAAAGTAACGACAAAACTTTTACCGTTAAACTGTTAAAAACCCTGGTGATAAAAGTACAGTAATACGCGTTGTTGCAAAGTAGCACACGGTATTGTACAAAATCCTTGATTATTGATGCTTACGTAAGAAGTCACTCAGTATTCAATAATTGCTATAGTAGTTGCTGCACAGTATTTCATGTTATTGATTCAATTATTGTCATAGTATCATCTGCACAATATTTTACATTATTAAATCAATAATTGTCACTCATAGTATATAAATGATATTATTAGATAGCATTATTAGCATTGTTTAGAAAGTTCTGTCGAGGAAAGAGGTTAGGTCATCTAATTGCGCGCTAGTAAGGAGAAATCCCTATCGAAAAGTCCCTCTTTTCTGGGAACGGCCTGGTTGTCAATATTGTAATTCTGTAATACTAATTTGAATAATAATTAATGAATGGTTGATAAAAATATTCTCATTGTGTTAGGAATATTAATGTTAGTGGGAATTGACATTAATTTCAATAAAAGTTGATTTTCGGATGTTAAATTGACCAAACGGGGAATTAATTGGATAAATGAGCATTTAATGGGTGGTTAACATGTGGGACCCACTTATGGGTGGATGATGAATGAGAGTGGTTGCAATAAATGCAATTTATTGAATTGGTTGATGAAATTAAAATTTTGCTCCTCCGAGTGCCGATAAAAGGAATGCTCCTTCAGAAGAAAAAAATACACCATTCCAATAGCAGAAATTCTTCCTCTACAATATTGCGAGTATTTCTTTTGAGTAGAAGGATACTTTGAGTGTAGTTTATAGTTCAAGATTTTCTCAGAATAATATCATGTATACTAGTCAAATCTAATTTCCTACTAAGATAAAGGATATTATTTTTTTTAGTAACGGATGTTATCTTCTTTCAATACTCATACGGGTTGTTCTTTTATTCTTTATTAATCTGTGAGAATAACCTGTCTACGAGGACTACCGCATGCTTGGTGATTTATCCTTCGTATTCATTCTTTATTAATCTGTGAAAATAACCTGTCTACGCGGACTACCGCATGCCTGGTGATTTACCCTTTGTATTCATTCTTTATTAAATTGTAGAAATGATCTGTCTACGCGGACTACCGCATGATAGGTGAAAATTTATTTGCAGTTTCGTATATTATTTCATTTCAGATTCCTAACTCTAAACTTACTATGGTAAGTATTGCTTCTATAATTCCTGAAATGATTAGAAATTGCTTAAGATTTTCACTTCATCTAATATTATTTCAATGGAATATTAGTCTGAACTTCTTATTGAAATTTTAATCTTTTCATGTCGGGTACTATTCACAGGTTACTATTTATGGGTTACTATTCATTGGTTACTATTCATGGGTTACTATTTATGAGTTACTATTTATGGGTTACTATTCATGAGTACTATTCACGAGTTACTATTCAAGAATAAAATATTTTTTTTCCCTTTTCTGTCCAAATTATCTTTGATTGGATCCTTGTTTTCATCTTCATGTCGATAATTTGGATATTCTTGAACTTTTGATAAATTAAATTATAAATCTCTAATATTTATCCTTTATTTCACTTGATTGGTTCTTTATATCAATTTTTCATCATTCTCAGACTTAAATTTTGTGAAAGTTATTTTTGGCCCGTAGTGCAAAGATGAACAGTTGACTAATGAATATCTTTGGCCCATAGTACAAAGATGAACAATTTAATTATGAATATCTTTGGCACGTAGTGCAAAGATGAACAGTTGATTGATGAATATATTTGGCTCGTAGTGCAAAGATGGACAGGTATTTGGTATGATCATGACCACTGGAGATACAAACGAATATCTTTGGCCCGTAATGCATGGATAATTCGTTGATTGGAAATATTATTGATTGATGTTACAGAATAAAATATTGATGATAGACTTTTAAAATCATAGAAGGTAGTAGACATCATTCTCTACTTGACTCTTCTAATGAATTGTTATTTTCGCTGCAGTTGTTGATCTAAAAATTATTCTCTATTGTATTCTATCATATTTTTCCCTGTTGAGGACTAAGGATAATTTGTTCTACATTATCTTAGTCATAATATTCTTTACTGGGCTAGTTGAGCTCACCCTTTTCTTTCATTGTTCTCCTCAGGAAATGAGAATGTTGCAGGGAGTAGTCGGGGAATGGAGTGATGGTCCGAGATAGAGTTATAGTAGTCCTCATTATTTTGTGAAATATTGTGATAATAATTATAATGAGGACTTATTTGAGTGTTTATATTTTCGTATTATATACGATTTGTATTAAAACTCATAATTTGTGTGGTCGTATTTTGCACAACCGTATAATATAATAAAGATTTGTATTTAGATTCTGTGACGCCCCCAAAATAGGTTCACACAACCCATTCTGAGTCGCCAAATACATGCTACAGAATCCGAATACAAATCTTCTTATAACAAACGGTCGTGCAAAATACGATCACATAAGCTGTGAGCTTCAATACAAATCGTATATAATACGAAAATATGAACACTTAAATAAGTCCTCATTATAATTATTTTCACACTATTTTATAAAATAGTGAGGACTTCTACAGCTCTATCTCGGACCATCACTCCATTCCTCAACTAGTCCCCGTAATATTCTCATTTCCTGAAGAAAATAATGGAAGAAAAGGGTGAGCTCAACTAGCTAAGTAAAGAATATTATGACTAAGACAATGAAGAATAAATTATCGTTAGCTTTCAATAAATCAGATAAAATATGTTGGACAACAAGTTTTAGATCAACAACTGCAGCGAAAATAACAATTCATTAGAAGAGCTAAGTAGAGAATGATGTCTACTATCTTCTATGATATAAAAGTTCATCATTAATATTTTATCCCTGTAACACCAATCAATAATATTTTCAATCAATGAATTATCCATGCACTACGGGCCAAGGATATTCATTTGTATCACCAGTGGTCATGATCATGTTAAACACCTGTCTATCTTTGCACTACAGGCCAAAAATATTCATAAATCAACAGCTCATCTTTGCACTACGGGCCAAATATATTCATTAATCAACTGTTTGTCTTTGCACTACGGGCCAAAGATATTCATCAATCAACAGTTCATCTTTGCACTACGGGCCAAAGATAACTTTCACCATAATTTAAGACTGAGGATGATGAAAAATAATATAAAGAACGAATCCAGTGAAATAAATGATAAATATTAGAGGATTTACCCAGAGTTCAAAATGAAGATCAAAACATGGATCCAATCAAAGATACTTTGAACAAAAAAAAAATTAAATTAATTTTTTTTCGTGAATAATACCCGAATGAATAGTACCCCGACATGAAAAGATAAAATTTTTATAAGAAAGCTCAGACCAATATTCCAGTGAAATGATATTAGATGAAGCGCAAAACTCAAGAAATTTATGATCATTTCAGGAATTATAGAAGCAATACTTACCGTAGTAAGTTTAAATTTAAGAATATGAAATGAAATATTATCAGTTTCATAATATGGATAATGAAAGAAAATAATATTTTTTATGAATATTGAGAGAAAATAACATTATTTAAGAGAAAAATAATATCCTATAACTTAGTAGAATACTAGATCTGACTGGAATAACGGATATTATGTTGAGGAATTCTTGCACCGTTATCTACACTCAAAATATTCTTATACTCACAAGAAATACGCTCAATATTATAGAGAGAAAATTTTCTGATTCCGGTGTGATTTTCATTTCTTAACTAAGCACTCTATTTATAGAAAAATGTCAGAACGCCAAAACTGACTAAACTTCACACGGTTTAAATTTCTCAGCACACCTTTTGAAAATTTAGCAGCACACCACTTTTGAACAAACTCCACCAACCACATGTTTATATATATATATATATATTAAAACCTTTATAATTATTAAAAAGAATTCCAATTCCATTTTCTCTTTTTCACCTCATTTTATTTTTATACCATGAATTTATTATAATAATGTTACCATTTAACTTATAAAATTATACTATTATATTATCACAATATACTATTATAATATAATATTATAATAATATATTTGAATAAATATTTTATCGGAGAAGATAAAATTTCAACTTTCAACAAATGCCTCTTGCTAAAAATTCCTCTATTTATATCAAAATTGAATAAATATTTACTTATCATATTTATCAATAATTTTTATTTATCAATTATTATTCATAATTAATATTATAGAATTACAATATTGACAACCAGGTCGTTCCCAGGAAAGAGGGGGCTTTCCAATAAGAATTTCTTTCCATTGGCGCGCAATTATATAACCTAACCCCTTTCCTCGACATAACTTTCTAGACATTGCCAATAATGCTATCTAATAATATTATTCAAATAATATGAATTATTAATTTAATAATGTGAAATACTGTGCAGTGGTTATTGTGACAATTATTGAATCAATAATATAAAATATCAATGTAGCAATTATTGAATCAATAATATAAAATATTATGCAATTATCAATGTAGCAATTATTGAATCAATAATATAAAATATTAAACAGTAATTAATGTAAAAATTATTGAATGAGTGACTTCTTACGTAAGAATCAATAATTCAAAATACTGTGCAATACCGTGTGCTACTGTGCAACAACGCGTATTACTGTATTTTTATCACCGGGTATTTTAATAGTTTAACGGTAAAAGTTTTACCGTTATTTTTATAAAAATGTTATTTCTGTCGCTTTCTATATCCGACATTCATTCCGTTGTGGACTCCATCAATGACTGAGCCGTCGTACGAATATTCTCCGACAAAAAGAATATTCTCCGACCAAACGAATATTCTCCGACACAACGAATATTTTATGACCACTTACTTACTTTGAAAATTTTGCACATATCACCTATAGCTTACCACATTTATCAAATCAACACCATACTATTTAAAATAATATGTAGAGGAAATTAAATCTTATTCATAAAAAGTTGGGGTCTTACAGATTCTGTACCATGTATTGGCGACTCAGAATGGGTTGTGTGGACCTATTTTTGGGGCGTCACACATACAATGTCCCAATTAAATATAAGACATGAAATTTTTGTCAAGTCTTATTTTATTTAATTATATGTATTTCGATTCTCAAATGCACAACTCCAAATAATACAAATTAAAAACTCCTTTCTAATTTCATTCTACCTTGGCAAGGATTCCTGGGTTGTCATTTATCGAATCATATAGGACATATCTCTTCTTTTACTAGAAGTGGTAGATTCTTTATTGATCATTCATTATCTCCATATATAACTTATTACACCCAAGCATACCATTTGATATACCCTAAGGGTCTTAAGGGACATGTCAAAGTATAACTTATCATACACAAGATACTATGATGATCTCAAGTCTAAGGATCACTTGTACTGCTATCACTACAAGAATTCCTATTGACAGGTAAATAAAACTCCATTAGGTATTTCTTAGCGAGCCACGTTCAGTGAACTTATTCTCCAATAAGAACCTACATACTTGCTTTAGTGTCTCCGCACAAATGATCATGAGATCAATCATCCTCATCCAATGAGCAAGCAACATATGTACCAATCTACCCGGATTCACTAATCCCCTTTTTAGTAATCCAACGATTGGGAACTATTGTAGTTTTAAGCTATCTAAGAATTTAGATCTCATTAGCATGATCATCATCATTATTCTAAAAGCAGCGCTTAAAACTATGAGTTTATCACATATTATAAAAACAACACCATATAGATAAATAAATATCTTTAATTAAATAATACTTTTATTAATAAATAAATAAGATTGTTACAAAGTAAATGCTTTATCATCAAACATGATTGGCTTGTGTTCATACTACTTTCACCAAGTACATAAGCAATGAATTGTTTGAGGTAACATCTTTTCAATCGCAGTAGCCATTGCTTGGCACTGATCAGTAAAAATTAATAGTATACAGTCTTCGATTCCCCATCGATTCCAGAAATGTCTCAAATAACCCTGCACATATATGAATAAACTTAATTTCTCATCCAACAAAAATGCACAAACAACACACTATATGTAAATGAATAAACTTAATTTCTCAATTTTTGTGTAGGAAAATTCCAACAGTGATAGCACAGATTTATGGCACATGTGACTTGGTCATTTGAGTGAAGAAGGTGGAATGAAAGAACTTCACAAAAAGTAGTTGCTGAAAGGTGTCAAAACTTGCAGGTTGGAATTTTACAAGTTTTGTGTGTGCAGCAAACAACGGAGGGTCAGCTTCAAGGCAGTAGCACATAACAGTAAAAATGTACTTGATTATGTACATTCAGATGTTTGGGGGCCGATCAAGCATACGTCAATGGGTAGAGCCTATTATTTTGTCAGCTTCATAGATGACTACTCCAGAAAGGTGTGGGTGTATTTTATAAAGCAGAAATCTGAGGTTTTCAGAATCTTTAAGCAGTGGAAAGCTAAAGTAGAGAACCAGACAGAAAAGAAGCTGAAGTATTTCTGATTAGATAATGGCACAGAATACAAGGACATGTCATTCCTACAGTTCTGCCAGGATGAATGTATCACCAGACACTTCTTAGTTAAAAGAACTCCAGAGTAAAATGGGGTTACTGAGAGGATGAACAGAACTCTATTGGAACGTTCCAGATGTATAAGGTTGAATGCAGGATTGCCCAAGAGTTTATGGGTTGAGGCAATCAACACAACGTGTTATCTGATAAATCGATCTCCTTCAGCTGGAATTGATTACCAAATCCTCGAAGAGGTATTGAGTGGGAAACCAGTTGACTTTTCTGTGATGAAAATCTTTGGTTGTCCAGCTTATGTTCATCTGTCGGTCGAGGAGCGACAGTCCAAGCTTGATTTAAGGTCAAAGGAATGTATTTTCCTTGGATATGAAGATGGAGTCAAGGGATACATGTTATGGGATCTAGTATCCAAAAAGAAGGTTATCAGCAGAGATGTGGCGCTCACTGAGAAAAACATGCTGAACAAATCCAAGAATGAAGAATCTGCAGCAAGTAAGTTGCAAAAACAACCAGTTGAGGTGGAGCTTCCTGAAGAGATAAAAGAAGCTGAAGATATTGAAGATGACCATCCTTCAGAACCTCAAGAAAGGTCCTATAATCTTGTTAGAGATCGGGAAAGGCGAGTCAACAAACTAGTGCAGAGATATGGGTTTGATGACATGGTTGCCTTTGCCTTGATTGCTGGTAGTGGAGATCCAACTAGCTATCGAGATGCTATTCAATCCGAGGATAATGATAAATGGGTAATAGATATGGCATAAGAAATGGAGTCTTTATAGAAGAACCAAACTTTGGAGTTAGTTCAACTTCTAAAAGGATTAAAGGTTATAGGATGCAAGTGGGTGTTCAGGAAAAAGGATGCTTAGTCTGATAAAGAAGGTGAAAGATTCAAGGCTAGGTTATTAGCAAAGGTATTTTCTCAGAGAGAGAGAGAGAGAGAGGGAATCGACTACAATGAGATCTTCTCACCAGTTATGAAACACACATCGATTCAGTTGATCTTATCTATCGTAGCATCACAGGATATGAATTTAGAGCAGCTTGATGTGAAAACAGTTTTTCTCCATGGTGATTTAGAAGAAAAGATCTACATGAAGCAACCTGAAGGGTTTATTGAACCAGGGAAAGAGAGCTTAGTTTGCAGTTTAAAGAAGTCTATTAATGGTTTGAAGAAGTCCTCAAGATACTGGTACGTGAAGTTTAACAACTTCATGGTGGCTCATGGTTACTCTCGTTCGGAGTATGATCTATGTGTGTATTTTAGATCCCTTGATGATGGTTCTCTAGTATTGTTGATGTTATATGTCGATGACATGTTAATAGCAGCAAAGAGGAAGTCAGATATTCTTCAGCTGAAGAATTTGTTGAGCAGTGAATTTGACATGAAATATCTTGGGTCAGCCAAGAAGATCCTAGGTATGGAAATTCACAAGGATCATCAAGAAGGAAAGTTGTGGCTAACTCAGAAAGGATATGTGCAGAAAGTTTTGGAGAGGTTTAACATGAATAATGCTAAACCAGTTAGCACTCTGTTAGCAGTACATTTCAGATTATCTTCACAGTTAAACCCACAGACAGAGGATGAGGTGGAGTATATGACCAAAGTACCGTATACAAATGCGGTGGATTGTCTAATGTACGTCGTGGTATGTATAAGGCCAGATATCTCAAATGCAGTCAATGTGATTAGCATGTATATGGCAAATCCAGGGAAAGAGCATTGGAATGCTGTCAAATAGATTTTTTGTTATCTAGCAGGTACAACCAATTACGGTCTTATGTTTAACAATGATACCGCAAGAAGTGAGGTTACAGGGTTTGTTAATTCATTATCAACAACAGATCGGCTGAGTATATAACATTGACAGAGGCAAGCAAGGAGGCTTTGTGGCTTAAGGTACTAGTTGAAGAACTAGGTTTCAAGTAGGGCAGTATCCAGATTCAGTGTGATAGTCAAAGTGCTATTCATTTAGCAAAGAACCAGGTGTTCCATGCCAGGACCAAACATATAGATGTTCGGTATCACAAGATTCGTGAGTGGCTGAATAATGCTGACATTACAGTTTGCAAAGTTCACACAAAGGAGAATGTCGCAGATATGCTCACAAAGTCAGTTACAGCAGAAAAGTTCAAGCATTTCTTGGACTTAATTCACTTATTTGAATACTGAATTCGTGGTGGAATATCCAAGGAGAGGGATACATTCCCAGACACGAAGAAGTTCATAATATTTGGATAATACAAGTTAAGGTGGAAATTATTGAAATTGACTTGTCTTTAAATTAATTTTGGTTGGTAGTAGTTGGGAGAATAACATTTATAATAGCCATTAATTGTTAGTGGTTAGGGGGATGACATTTAAGGTCATTTTTCTCCTATAAAAGGGAGCTTTGGCTCCTCATTTCTACACACCAACAAAGAGAGCAACACCAAACTTAGCAAAGCAAAAGAGAGTTAGAAAAAGAAAGCTCAAGAAGAGCATTAGAAAGCTAGCGAGGTAGAGCAGTTAGTTTATTTCTCAGTAGAGAGTTTGTAATCTTTATATTAATGTCATAGTGAATTTTCGAGGATCTCTCCCCGTGGTTTTTTCCAGTTGAGTTTCCACATAAAATTCTTGTGTTATTATTTTATATCTCATACAGTAGTGTGTTTGTATTTATCTTAGTATTTTTGTGTGAGCCTAATTTTTCAACACCACTTGTATCGCATAAAAGAAAATAAGACCTTCTTTTTCTTATATTTGAAAATGTTGATCAAGCTTTAAGCATCCCATGCTTCAATCATATTCATTTTTCCCTATTAACAAAGTTGTAGCAATCTTTTAATGTAAATCTAGCATTTTGAGACCCGCCAACTTCTTCTGCTAAGTACAATAATGTATTTGTCGTCCTTATACCTGCATTCACCATGGATTTAATCACACCCACACGAGCTTCTAAAATATTTTGATTTGATCGTAAATATGTTCTTCTTGCTTTGCAAGTTTGTGGTTGTGCATGTTCAGGATTAAATTAGGAGACTCTCTAAACTTCATTTTCAAATGAAAATCAAATACGAGCTTTGCACCCAGTTCTAGTCTCTAGCTTGTCATTCTTTTTCACTTCCCAAGGGTCGCTATCTAATCGAACACCTTCCTTTGAACACACATCAATAAATTGTCGCAAAACTCTATTCTTATCATATCTCTTGCATCCTCTGAATGCTAAATTGAATTTGTATCGCATGATCATTGTGTGGTTGATACACTTCTTGTTCAGTACTCACAATCTTCCCATTCAAATCTTCTTTACAACTCTTATGGCTTTTTGCAGTTACTGGATCAAAATTATGAAAATACCCTCGTCATATTACCCACCTAATATATAAATTTAACGGATTTAAAAAAATAAATATACAGCTACAGTTAGCCTTTATATATATTACGTATTTTCTGGGTTATTTTCACTCACACCCCCTGAGGTTTGAGGTAATTAAACCATCACCCCACATGTTTCATTTCTTGCAGTTACACCCCCTCCCGTCAATCAGAGTTAACATGAAAAGGGGAAAGATCGTCTTTCCACCAACACCTAACTCTTTTTTTTGCCTAAATATTTTTGTGCTAGTTTCAGGTTAATTTGAAACCACACACAAGTTTAGAATGGTTATTATAATGATTTGTAACAGGTTTGGGGGTCTCAAGTAGCTTACATTACGTTTGAGGACAATTTGAAGTTAAAAAAGTGACTTAAAACCAAAAAACTAAACTTTTCTGATTTCCAAAAATTTAAAGAATTTTTCGTCACAAAAGGGTTTTAGCAACTGTTGTTCAGCTGAATTTTTCGTGGCTAAAAGTTTTCAACGACAATGCTCATCAAATTTTTTGTCGCTAAAAGTCAAAATTCCAAAAAAAAAATCCATCAAAATAAAGCATTTTCCTTAGGTTTTTCCCAACCCTCAACCATAACCCCAAGTCCCGAACGACCCAAGCCCAGCCAATCCCCATTTTGTTAACTTTAAACATTATTCCTAAGTGTTAAAATGATATTTCTTATTTTATATTTCCCTAATTAATATTTCTTATTTTTATTTTGCTTATTTTTATATTACCCTAATAAATATTTTTTATGTTATTGGTTGATTTTGTTACCTTAATAAATATTTCTTATTTTTACTTTGCACTTTTGGTTTATTTGGTTCTTTTTTATTTTGCACTTTTGGAAAATAATGGTTTAAAGGGTATAAGAGTCATTTTCGTGGTCAAACATGTTCAAAAGTCAACTTCTGTTAAAGTTAACTGACGATAGGAGGTGTGAGTGTAATAAACGAAACTTGTGGGGTGTGAGTGTAATTATGCCAAACCTTAGGGGGAGTAAGTGAAAATATCCCTTTTTTTGTCTGTTAATATATTTTACTAGTAATTAGATTAAAATTCAAAAAATACTACATTACCTAAAGACTCTTTCCAACCTAAAATAACTTACAATCAGACAATAATTATCATAATTCACGACACCACCACAATAATTAATTTTCCTTTAAAAATAGATATTATTATTATTATATAGAAAAATTAGAATGAATCTGAACCGTCCTTGTACTTTTCCGCCCAAATCAATATTATTATAATTATAATTATTATAATAATTATTATTAATATAAGTATTATAATAATAATAATTATTATTATTATTGTTGACGTCGGGAAAATTTTGGGTTCTTTTTTCCTAAGTGTTTCTACCCTTTATGTTTTCTATTTGGTTTTGTTTGATCTGAAGGGTGAATTTTCAGGAAAAGGCCGTCATATAATGTCGACGGTATGAAAATTTTGATTTTATTGGTCCAATTAGACAGAGCCGCCAGTTGGTATGAGTTAAAATGGTTGTACCAACTCAACTGAGTTTTGAAAGGTTTAGCAATAAAGCCCAATTACTGGACTCTGTTTAATTAGTCTTGGAAACCGAGATTTCATAGAGTTCAGGGGCTTAATTAAGCGGGGAGAAGGTGTTAGGCACCTCCCGACTTTCGTGAAACACGGTTACCGCGCTTTTCATTCCCTAATCTTTGTGTATGTGTGTGTGCGCTTTGCAATTAATTGGGCCAAAGTGCTTTATTTGAAAGTAGTGTTTTGCTTCGTTGGACCTATATACGAAGGGTTTGATTTATTAAAAAGTCCATTTTTAGACAAGAATATGAAAATGATGTTTTGAAAATTAGTTTTCAAACCCTTTCGCTCACATAGGAATTGAAGCCCTTTGATATTTCTATTTTAATTTCATATTCAACTTTATTTGATTTTATTCTCGGGATGCGAAGCATCCTCGACATCAAAGTATAAAAGCCATCAAAGTATGCCCGAACACCACACATAAGAATTTCCATTATTACGGGGACCTTAAATTCAGATAACCGTTTTAAGGTCCTATATTTACAATTACAAAATTTGCAAGTTGGCTATACAACTCAACCAGGTCCATCATGGGAACCCGATCTAGATCTATGAGTTGAATCGTAGATCATGTAGCTCCTAGGCTCATAGGAAATCAAATAAACAGCCTGCGTAATGAATATATTGCAATAAAATGTAAAACTATACAAGACGTTGCTAAACGAAAGATTCATTAGTTAAATCTTTGTACGCTCGTAGCTCATAGCTACGCGCAGTAGCTCAAGTTTTACAACTTTTGAACCGGTTAAAAGCTAGATCTGGCTAAATCAAGTACAAATCTAGTCAATACAGCTCAAATATTGACTATTTATAAGAAATAAATAGTGAAAAACTCAGATCTGATGAATATTGACCGTTAAAAACGTATATATATCGTTTATATACGTATTAGAGTAAGTGAAGAAGGCAGATCTGAAGAAATCTTACTGTTAGTTCCCAGAGGCACAATAGTTATCTAGAAGAGGGTTGAATAGATATTTTAAAACTTTTTCCTTTTCAAAATACTTATCAGATTTGTTAATAACTTAACCACAGCAGAATATTTAATTTGTTTGTTCCCCCTTAAGATAAACCAAGTTAATGGGTGATAAGCAAATATAGCAGTTTATAACAGATATAGCAGATATCAGACACAATGATTTTAAGTGGTTCAGAGCACTCAAGGCTCTTAGTCCACTCTTCTACTGCACGAGTAGAAAATCCACTAAGGATGTCTTTACAATCTTTGAATCACTTAGATTCCTTCAAGACCAGCAATCTTGGAACTTCTTAGTTCACTGAGAACTCTTCAAGTCCAGCAGACTTGGAATACACTTGATGAGAGTTTTGTTCTTGGGTGTGCTACTCAGTTGCAGTTAAGCATACGTTCGAAAGAACTGAGTAGCTGAGCAAGTTTCTTTCTGATCGTAGAGTTTGGACGTTGAGTGTTCTTGAGCTTTTTTGTTCTTGCTTGCTTAGTCTGAATCTCTGTCTAATTTGCTACTGAAGGAGCCTTTGAAATGTTTCCGTTGAAGGCATCCGTTGTAGCATTTAATGCTTCAGACATTTCTGAGCACTGATGTTGGCTTCCTGGGAATATGGGGTTCTGCCGTCTGGCCCACTGACACAGTAGACTGCTTTCTCACCTAACACCTAAAAATGTGTTTTCAGCAGGCATGCAGTCCTTTCCTTAGCTTCTTCTATACGCTTCTTCGATACATACTAAGGATGAGTGTTGGATCATTGGGACTCCCGAAATGTCAACGTCTATAAGACATTCTTCATTTGTTACACTTCCTCCTTCATCAGATAGACGAAACTTGATGCTTCTGATGCTGACTGGAGAGACACCACAATCATTATCTTTGTACCATGATCGTTGTGTCTTGTCATGCTCGTGCTTGATTCAGCCTTGATCGTAGAGAACACTATAATTTCTCTTAAGATCTGATAGACTACGATCTCTACTTGCTTATTTCGCAAACTCCACGTTTCCAAGAGCTTACTGCGATTGTTGACTTTGCTCAGCAGGCGCTCAGATTATTTCCACGATTTTACCTTGGCTTCTGCAATCTCTCGGCGGGCTTGACAGACTACGATTCTGTTGAGGCCTATCTATTATATTTCAAGAGATCAACCTAATATCTTTGATCTTTCTTCTATACATTCATTTACAAAATGATAAACATTTAGCACATATCAACCTAACAATTTTGATCTACCATCAAAGTCATAAGCATATATATTTACTTTCAACATCAAATTTGAATATGCAATTCCCAACAATCTCCCCCTATTTGATGTTGACATAACCAAGGAGATTTACATCATATCATCAATTTCTAAATGCAGGATGGTAGAAAGTAAATATGACTTAGTGTTTCAGTGAGCAGCTGAAATCTTTAGAGAATAAACATGAATTTATTGATGTTGTGAAACAGATATTACAATTCAGCACAGTTACATCAATAAGAAACAAATTTAAACTTATCTCTATTTTTTTTTCCTCCTGTTCCTCGGATTGGCATCCTCTTCAGCTCTTCTTCTTCTGCTGGCTTCATCTCTCCATGCAATATCTTCTAGCTCACTTTGACTTAGCCTTTATCCATGATCATGTCTGTTCATAAAGGCATGATCTCCAATAGGCATGTTAAAGCTAGTATTGGTTACTCCTTATGGGCTAAGAGATGGGCCTTGACTCCTTATCGATTGCATCATGATGATTGGTTGGCGCTGCTACTGTTCAATTCGTGGAGTCTGATAGCGAGGCTGTCTTGAAGGAGCACTCCTCGAGGATTGAGCAATTTGTTTTCCTTTGCCTCTGCCTTTCTCTTTCTCCCCTTCTTCTTTATTCTCCCCCTTTATGTCAACATCCAGGGTTCGAATGTCTTCTGACAAACCATTGACTCCTTGCACCAACTCATACATTTGAGAACGATTGTGAGCAATGTCACTGCTATTCTCTTCAACCATGGTTTTAGTATTTCTTCTTTGTTGCTGCAACATGGACATGGCATCTGCAGTCTGTTTGATTTGAGTCATAGAATACTCATGGAATTCGTGTAGGGTGAGACGCAGCTGGTGGATCTGTTTATCCATAAGAGTATTTTGAGATTCTTGAGTTTTCTAAAGAAGTTGCATTATTTCCTTATGCTTGTTGGAAGCTTAAAAGTGAATAGCATCCCTTTGGCTGAGATTGTCACTCATCTCCCGTATGATCTCCTTCAGTTTCTTTGAGAGCTCAGTCGCCAAGTTTCCCTACAAAGTTTTGACAAATTCGATTATATGGTTGAATCGTTGATGAAGTGCCAGTGAGTGAGCTTCAAGGTTCTCCTCTGTCTCTAGGGCCATATGGCTTGTTAAATCAGCAAGCTCCTCTTTGGTGGGAGTAAAGAAAGATGATCAAAAATCTTCTCAATATCAGGAGGGGAGGCCGTAGTGTGCTCCCTTGGCCTTGACATGCTAGTGAGAGCAAGTGCCATATCAAAATATTCATTGTTGGAGGACGAGGGAATATCTGACTGTGTGAGAGGTGTTTGGGTTTGGTGTATGGGAGAGGAGTTTGGCTCAGGTTGGGGTGACTCAACAAGCATGAATCTTTGTTCGGCGATCAGATTAGGTGGCTCAATGGTCGTGGTGTCATGTAGTTGTTCGATGATTATTAATCGTTGCTCAACGACCATGGAATCACTAACAGTTGGCTCGATAATAAGGGAAAGTTGGTTATTTGGTTCATCAGTTACAGAGTTTTGGGACTCTGTAACTGGAAACTGATTCAGAGGGTGAAGAACCACTCTTCCAACCATCTTGGTAGTTCATAAAACTGGTGGAAGTTTGATAGAGGGCAGTGGTTAACTATGAAAGAGATGGGAATAGATTGTACCTCATGCTTAGTCTCTAAAGATGAATGATTAGTGATCAGCTTCTGAGCAAAGTTGAGGTTGCTTGGGAATCCATGGGCTAGCACTGTAATTGCTGGATAAGCTTTGTAAGTCCAGAACATGTGATCCCAGGAGTTGAGAATCAGGGCTCTGTGATAGGATATCATGGGTAAGTAGGAGAACAACTGATTGTAGCTAGTTCTCCTATATCCATTCCAACCCACTCCAATAATCTCAACTTCTTCATCCTCTTCTTCTTCTTTGTCTTCATATCCTTCATTTAAAATCTCCATTACATCCATCATCTCAGCAACTCCCCTTTATTCTTCAGCATTCTCCATTTCCACAGCTTCAACACGTTCCATCTCTACAGCTTCAGAGACTACGATTTCTTAAGGGGCTGAGGGGGCTTTATCAGCATCTTCTGGAATCTCCCCCTCAGTTGTAGCATTCTCTGGCTCAGGTGCTTCAAGCGACTCCCCCTAAGCTGAAGAACTTCCTTGTTCAGGTGCTTAAAGAAGCTCCCCTTCAACATGAGTTGTACTCTCCTCAATGGCTTCGGGCAGCTCCTTCTTAGTATGAACCATAGCCTGATCAGATGCAGTAGGGTTGGCTATCACATCAGCAATGATCCTGGTCTCATCCAAGGACTCCTTTTGAGCATCAGATGCTTGAGGCTCAGGTCTTGGTTCAGCCTGCTCAGCAGCAATTCTTCTTTCTTCTTCCTTCAAGGCTTCTTCATTAACAAGAACATATTTCTTGACAAGCTTTTTCTTTGTTCTCCTGGGCTTAGCCACAGCCTAAGCTCTTTTTTCAGCTTCAGCTCTGACAGTTTGTTCAGGCTGAGAGACTGTTGCATCATCCTTCTCAGGAATGATGGTAAGTCTAGACTCCACGATTGGTAAGAACTCCACAATCGTGGTGAGTGAAGACTTCTTTGATCGATGGCTACGTTTCTTCTTCTAAGGCTCAGAGCTTCCTTCAGCCTTATCCTCACTATTCTTCTTCTTCTTCTCCTTCTAAACTTCTTTTGGTGATTCGGTCACTTCTAGGGCGAGTTTCCTTTATGTGAAGAGACCTTGAATCTCCTTGCCAGAACCCCCTTGAGGCGCATCAATGGTTGAGCCTTGAGGCTCTTCTGTCATCTGAACACTTTCATTCAAATTCCTCTTCCCTTTGCTCTTTCTGACCAGAGCAGAAGGTTCTTCTTGGTTGACTTCTTCTTCATCCTCACCATCCTTCACAGCTGACATATTTCCCTGCTGAACCGATTTCTTCACTTCACCAGTCCTTCCACTGGACTTAGACATCATCTTCACATTTTCTGCAGGGTTTGTCTCCAATTTTGAAACAGCTGCTGGGTCATCCTTCTGTTGGGGTTGATGGGTTCTCCTTCCTTGTCTCCAATTTTGTCTCCTAGAGCAGATTGTAGAATTATGCTGATGAATCTCCCATAGAGCATTTTGCTAGAGCTCTTCGCCTTCTTTAAGCTGAGCATCCACTTCCCAATCCATTATATGAGCAAAGCCCCATAGTTGAGTTGAATTCTGAAGCAGATTGCTGTCATGAGCTTCAGTTGGTTCTCATTCACAGAGTTATGGCCAGAGCTTTTGTAGCATATGCATTTCCCAACAATATCAGCCAAAAATTCATACTTCTGGGGAAACTTTTTCTTCTTGTAGCCCTTGATGCCTTGAAACTTCTTGTGGTACAATTTTTGTAGGCCTTTATGGAAGTCGATGACGCTCATAGACGGAAGACCCTTTGATTTAAACCCTAGGGAAAAGTTTATATCTTCAGCTTCGAGCCGAATCTGCACGCCCTTGACCTTTGTAGTGATGACGTCATTCTCAATGATTCCATTGCAGTAGAACTCTTTCACTAGCTTTGGGTAAATCCTTGTGCTGGTGCTCAGAGCTTCTTCAAGACCAGCTTTCTTCAGAAGAGACAGAATTTTATGGAACTGTGGGTCAGCTGTCTTGAATTCGTCAAAGCATAGTTAGTAACCATATACAACATTAGAAGCAGCCATTGATTTTGTTGATTATCCTGAGACAAGCAAAAATTAGCTAGCGTTCTGAAAGATAGGGTTTCTTTTGAGAGAGAAAGAGACAAGACTGAGCTTTTGAAATTCAAAGGTGAACTAAGAAAAGACATTTCAAAATGTTTTTGTAACTTCCCTCCTCACGATCTGCAGAGTGGGGCACGTGTCGAGTTCTGCAAGGCTCCACGATTTTAAGTCGTGTGAAAATTACTGATCTGCCCTTATCTCCCCCTAAGCTAGTGTGTCCTTCAAAATGACTACGATTGTCGAGGACTAGTCCACAATTTTTGAGTTCATTGCTAAAACTGCTCCACGACCATTGTCTCTACGGGTTCTTGTGATGCATTCTGAATCAGCATCCCTTCTGGGTTAAGGTTGCTCAGACCTCTTAGTCTAAAACTAAGGGTCAGGTTTGTCCCTGAGGCGCTTATCAAAAGGGTTGCTTAGAATTGGTAGTAATGTTATTATCACAGTGGGCTTCTCTGCCATGTCAAGACTACTCCACGATCGTGGTTTCTCTTAGTCATCTCCACGATTTTAATATAGCCTTTTTATCTTCATGGTTAGCACCAACTAGAGCATAGAATTTATGGTTGTAGATTTAACATACCTAACTCACTTATTAATTTATTAAATCTGGATTCATCTAAGGATTTTGTAAAGACATCAGCAAGTTAATTTTTAGTAGGGATGTATTGTAAAGATATAGTTCCATTTTGAACATGATCCTTAATAAAATGATATCTTATTTCTATATGCCTAGTCCTAGAATGCATGACAAGATTATGTGTTATTTCTATGGCACTTGTGTTATCACAGTGAACAGGTATAGACTTGAAATCAAACCCATAGTCTGCTAACTGGTTCTTCATCCATAGGATTTGAGCACAGCAGCTGCCTACAGCAATGTATTCAGCTTCTGCTATTGAAGTTGATACTGAATTTTGCTTCTTGCTAAACCAGGACACAAGTCTGTTTCCTAGCAATTGACAAGTGCCACTGGTACTTTTTCTATTAATTTTGCAGCCTGCAAAATCAGCATCTGAATATCCTATAAGTTCAAAGGAGGACTCCTTGGGATACCAAAGTCCTAAGTGAGGTGTGCCTTTGAGATACCTGAAAATTCTTTTTTACAGTAGTTATGTGATTCCTTAGGATTAGCTTAAAATCTAGCACATATACATGTAGCAAACATGATATCTGGTCTACTGGCTGTTAAGTACAGAAGAGAGCCTATCATACCTCTGTATTGAGTAATGTCAATACATTTACCTTTCTCATTTTTGTCAAGCTTAGTTGCTGGAGCAATTGGTGTTTTCATGGGAGAGGCTGATTCCATGCCATACTTCTTAAGTAAGTCTTTGATGTACTTGGCTTGGTTAATAAAGATACCTTCATCAGTCTGCTTCACTTGCAGTCCAAGGAAGAAATTCAGCTCACCCGTCATGCTCATTTCGAACTTGCTCTGCATAAGCTTGGCAAATCTCTTGCACAGATTTTCATCAGTAGAACCAAAGATAATATCATCTACATATATTTGGACTAGTAAAACTTTATCTTTGTGCTTCCTAAGAAATAATGTGGTATCTACTCTACCTCTAGTGAATCCTTTTTCAATAAAAAAGTTAGTCAGTGTTTCATACCATGCTCTAGGTGTTTGCTTAAGTCCATATAAGGCTTTGTCTAGTCTATAGACATAATTAGAGAGAGTTGGATTGATGAAACCTGGAGGTTGCTTCACATATACTTCTTTTTAAAGTTCACCATTCAGAAACGCACTCTTGACATCCATCTGGAAGACATTGAACTTCATATGGGCAGCAAAAGCAAGGAATATTCTGATAGCTTCTAGTTTGGCAACAGGTGCGAAGGTCTCGTCGTAGTTGATGCCTTCTTCTTGGGAATAACCTTTGGCCACTAGTCTTGCCTTGTTCCTTGTGATCACCCCATCTTCATCCATTTTGTTTTTAAAGACCCATTTGGTGCCAATGACTGGGTGATTCCTTGGTCTAGGAACTAATCTCCAGACTTTGCTTCTTTCAAACTGATTCAGCTCCTCTTGCATGGCTTCTATCTAACTCGAATCTTCCATTGCATCTTCTATCTTCTTGGGTTCAATTTGGGACAGAAAGCTTAGATAGAAACACTTATTCTGGGTGGCAGATCTCATATTGATTCTTGCATTTGGATCTCCAATAATCAGGTCTTGAGTGTGATCTCTTGCCCATCTGTTCCCTGTTGGAACATCTGTTCTGGTGCCTTCTTGTCTGAATTCTTCAAGATCACCTTATGTCTCTTATTGCAGAGGTTCGTCTTTTGTTGTAGCTCTCTCCACGATCTCTTTTTCAGGCTCGACGATTCCATCTTCTGGGGCTGTGATTGTGGTGTTAGGATTGACCACCTCATTCGTGGTGTCTGGATCGTCGATCACAGTGCCTTGTGGTATAGACTTGTCTGAGTCTGTTTCATCAAATATGATGTGAATCGAGACTTCAACACTTAGCGTCTTCTTGTTGAACACTCTATAGGCCTTGCTGTCTGTGGCATATCCATGAAAGATTCCTTCGTCTAACTTGGGTTGGAACTTAGTCAGATATTGTTTTTCATTATTGAGAATATAGTATGCACAGCCGAACACATGGAAATAACTGACGTTGTGCTTTCTTCCTCTCCACAGCTCGTAGGGAGTCTTCTTCAGTGTAGAGTGAACATGAGACCTGTTCTGAGTGAAGCATGCAGTGTTGATAGCTTCTGCCCAGAAGTATTCAGGTAGATGAGCTGCTGCTAGTAGAGTTCTTCCTGCTTCGATCAATGTGAAGTAACTGAAGGGGCTTATCAATTGAGTTGACTGCTTTGCCTTTGAATGAGCTCCTTGTTTGCTTTCCAAGCTGACAGGTGTTGCATGGCCTTTCTTTGACAAAGCTTATCTTTGGTAGGCCTGCTACTAGATCTTTGGAGGCCAGTTTTGACATACTTTTAAAGTTGAGATGAGATAACCTTCTATGCTATAGCCAGCTCATTTCTTCAGAGGCTTTAACAAGAAAGCATATTGTATCATCAGAACTCAGTTGAGCAAGATTGACAATGTAGACGTTTCCTTCTCTTGTCCCGGTCATATTTATAGAAGAGGTCTTCAGATCTCTGACTTGACACTAATCGTTGAGGAAAGTGACTTGATGACCCTTGTCGCAAAGTTGGCTAATGCTCAGAAGATTATGCTTTAGTCCTTCCACATAGGCTACTTTGCTAAAGGACACTGCACCATTCCTAGCTGAGCCATATCCTCTTATCTTGCCAAAGCTGTTGTCTCCAAAGATGACTGTTAGACCCTTCTTCTCTGTGAAGTTAGATAAGAGGGCTTTGTTCCCGGTCATGTGCCTTGAGCATCCACTGTCCAGATACCATGTTGTGATCGTGGAGCTCGATTCCTGCAGTAAGGTTAAGCTTTCATTTTGGTACCCAGACTTGCATGGGTCCTACTTTGTTAGTACCCTTGAGAACCCAGATTTGTTTGACTTTGGGTCTATTATGCAGAGGATTATAATAGCATACTGCAGCCTTATGACCATATCTATCACATACAAAGCATCTAGCATGATACATGC